>PVJH01011997.1:0-16807 GCA_004026705.1 Nesogale talazaci | reverse complement strand
GACCTCCGAGATGGTGCCTTTTATAGCCAAGGAGAGGACAATCACTGATCACGGACTACTTTCAGTGCCTTCTCTCACCTTTTTTGTGCCTAGACTCATTAGGAAAAACAGTGTTTGGTACAAGTAACAAACACAATGACTAGAAGAGCCATATTCAATCCTTCACAGCACTGCAGTGGCTCAAAATGAGTGTCTTTGCTAAAGAAGAACAAGTCACAATAATTAGCGACACCTGATCACCCCAAGTAGCTAGATGCAAGAAAAAGGGGGACATTTTCCATCAGTGCACAGGGGATGTTCTGAGGGTATCTAATCTTGTTGGCACCTGGACAACCAGGTCCCTCTCTCCTAGGATAAGAGGGGAAGAGGTGGGGGAGACTGAGATCTTAAGGGGTAATAAAAAAAATCTGCTCTTGGGCTGAGCCCCGATGGCATAGTGGTTGTGCGCGGGACTACGGCCCACTGGGGTGGAGGTTCAATTCCAGCAGTGGGGCTGGGCCTCCTACTCCCACCACCGGAGAGCAGTGATGCACCCCCCCCCAAAAAAAAAAATTCTGCTCTAAGTTTTCTTATCTATCCATTTGTCCGTGCTGTGGTAGCTTGTGTGTTGCTGTGATGTTGGAAGCTATAATGCCAGCAGGGTACCTCAAAGTGAACAGATTTCAGAGGGGATTCCTGACCACGACAGATAACTAAGAAGGAAGCCTGAAATGTGATTTTGGAGGAGTTGCTATCTCCTAGACTAGAGTCTGGAAAAGCCTGTGGGAGTAGAACCTTTGGTATCTTCATTTGCACACGCGGCACAACTCAAGATAAGGTAAAACAGCTGCAAAAATCTGCGGATGATCAGAATTTGCCAAATATGAATCGAGGAAAATTGGAAGTTATCAAAAATAAAATAAAATGCAAAAAGATGTAAACCTTGGGCATAACTGAGAGAAATGGACTTATATTGGCCATTGTGAATCAGAAAATCATGCTTTACCAGGCCAGAAAAAATAGAATCAAGAGGAATTTGGTAGAATACATGGGGGAAATGAAGGACACTGCAAAACCAATCATGAAGCACAATGCAGCTGCGATATGATTATATTCATCTCTCTTCAGGGAAATTCAATCAATACAGCTATTCTTCAAATCTGTACACCAAGCACAAAAGCTCCAAACTGACAAAACCAAACTTGTTCCCATACAGCCAGTGCTGACTCATAAAAACCCCTGTGCACTTCTGAGACTCACACGGACTCCCTGTGGGTTTTTGCAACTGTAACGGTTAGCAAGAGTAGACAGCCCAGTCTTTTTCCTGCGGAGCTGCTGGTAGTTTTGGACTGAAGACCATGCAGATCGAATCACAATTCATATCCACTACTCCACCAGGGCTCCTCACCACAAGAATTAGTGATGGAGAATTGAAGAATTCTACCAATGTCTCCAACTGGAAATTGATCAAACACACAATCAAGATGCATTGATAATTGGTGATTGGAATGCAAAAGTTGGAAACAAAGAGGCAGAAACAGTCGGTGGAAAATGTGGACTTAGTGACAGAAATGAAGCTGGACATTGTATGATAGGATGGTCCAAAGCCAATGTCTGGTTCATCACAAATACCTTTCTCAACAACACAACAGGTGATACACACTGACTTGCCCAGATGGAATCTTCAGCTACCAATGGGATTACCTATGCAGGTAGAGGTGCTGGGGTAGCACACTATCACCCACTAAAACCAGGCCAGAGGCTGACTGAGAAATAGATCATCCACTGCTCATGTGTAAGTTTAGGTGGAAGCTGAAGAACATTAAAACAAATACACAAGAGTTAAAATATGATTGTGAATTGAGTCAACATGAATTTTGAGAAGATCTCAAGCACAAATTTGCTCCATTGAACACTGATGGCAGAAGAATGGAAAAGCTACGGGAGCACATCAGGAATATCGTTCAGGAAGAAAGCAAAAGGTCATTAGAAAAGACAGGAAAGAAAATAAAGATCAAAATGGGTGGCAGAAGATATCCTGAAGCTTGCTTTTAATCACAGAGTAGCTGATTTAAATAGAAGAAATGATGAAATCAAAGAGCTAAGAACATTTTCAAGGACTAGCTCAAGAAGACAGAGACAAATCTTATAATTAAAAGTGCGAAGACCTAGAATTAGAAAAACAAAAGGGAGAAGAACAGCCGGCATACTTTACACCAATGGCTCTCAACCATCCTCATGCTGTGACCATTTAATACAGTTTCTCATGTTGTGGTGACCCCCCCCCAATCCTAAAATTAGCTTTGTTACTACTTCATATCTGTAATTCTGCTAGTGTTATTAATTGGACAATGCCTGTGAAAGAATCATCTAACCCCAAAAGGAGTCCTAATCATAGGTTGATCACTGCTGATTTAAACAGAATGAATTTCAAGTGAAAATTCAAGCCTTCAGTTGCAATTTTGAAAGATCCCAGAGCAAAGCATGGAATGATGCAGAAAACACAAAAAGAAAGTGGAAAGAGTACACAGAGCCACTGTACCAAAAAGAACAAGTGAACATTCTACCACGTCAGTATGTAGTCTATGAATGAGAACCAATGTTTCTGAAGAAAGTAGTTCAAACTGCATAGAAAGCATTATCCCAAAACAAAGTTCCATGAATTCATGGTACACCACAGAAAATGATTAAACAAGATGATGGAGACTGAAAGCACTCACTTGTCTATGTCAGAGAATTTGGAACACAGTTTCTGGGTCACTTGACTAGAAGAGATCCATATTTGTATTAATTCCAAAGAAAGGTAACCCAAAAGAAAGCTTAAATTATGGAACAATATCATTGATATCACATGCAAGCAAAATTTTGCTGGAGATCACCCAACAATGGTGTCAGCAGGACAATAACAGGATGCTGCCAGAGGTACAAGGCAGATTCAGAAAAGGACATAGAATAAGGGATATCACCGCTGATGTCAGATGGATCTTGACTTAAACAAAATGTCAGAAAGGAATTTACTTGTGTTTTATTGACTATGCCAAGGTGTTTGACTGCATGCATCATAACAAACTGTGGATGACCTTGAGAAGAATGGGAATGACAGAACATTTCCTTGTGCTCATTTGGACCTTGTACATGGATCAAGCAGCAGTTGTGGGAATAGATAAAGGTCATACCGCATGGTTTAAAACAAGAAAAGGTGTGCATCAGAGTTGTAACTTCTCACCATACTTATTCATTTTGTATGCTGAGCAAATCATCAGAGAACCTGACTTCCATGAAGAATGTGATGAAAAGTTATAAACAACCTGTGATATGCAGATATCACAAGCTTGTTTGACGAGGAAGACTTGAAGCACTTGTTGATGAAGACCAAGGATTGTCATCTCCAGTATGGAGTACAACTCAAGGTAAGGAAGAGCAAAATCCTCACAGTGGGATAAATAGCTACCATCATGATAACTGAAGAAGAGGTTGAAGTTGTCAAGGATTTTGTCTTGCTTGAATTCACAACCAAGGCTCATGGAAACAGCAATCAAGAAACCAAAAGACGATTAGCATCAGGTAACTCTCCTGCACTAGACCTCCTCCGAGTGTGGAAAAGTAAAGATGTTACTTTGAGGAATAAGGTGCACCTGATCCAAGCGCTCATTTTTTCTATTGCCTCATATGCATGTGAAAGTCAGACATTGACTAAGGAAGACCAGTGAAGAATCGATGCTTTTAAATTGTGGTGCTGTGCTGGAGAAGGATACCAAAAGCATCCCAGACTACTAAAGCCCAAATTGATCTATATTCCAAGATGTATGGCCAGTGCTCTGTAGAGGTAAGATGTAGTCCTACATACTTGAGACATGCTGTTGGGAGAAAGCATGTTTGGTTGAGGGGCAGCAAAAAAGGGGAAGGTCCTCAATGCGATGGACTGGCACAATGGCCACAACATTGGGTTCAAGGGCAGTGATTGTGAGGAAGGGCAGTGTTTCATTCTGTTGTGCATAGGGTTGGTCTCTATTGGTCAGAACCAACTTGTTGGCACCTAACAACACATTTTCTTGAACAAAGACACTAGTATGGTAAGCTCTCTAGAGAATATTGTTAGAGTGGCAAAAGCAGCTGGAGGAAGATCCTGCATTCAAATAGAATTTAAACTGGATATAAACATATCTCTGTACAATATGCAAGATGTAGATGCACATACCTGGAACTGTTAACTTCTGAGGACTGAGATTGGCACAGCAATGGAAGAATGTCAACTTTTACTTTACATAATCAAGAATATAGTATTTATCTATCTTGGATTATGAAATTTCATTCAGACACTGTATCTTTATGAGAGTACCACTTCCTCTCCTGTTACTCAGATGCTGTATTCCATTTAGTATCACCACGTACAATTTGCAATTGTTTAAGGAGACCTGCTGATGCAATGGTTAAGCTCTGGAATGTTCTCTGCACATTTGGTGGTTTACCCGCACCCAGCAGCTCCTACAAGAACACTTGGCAATCTGCTTCTGGGAAGACTATAGCCAAGAAGACCCTATGGGACAACTCTACTCTGTCACATGGGGTCACTGATGGGTGGCACCATGAACCATCAAAAACAAATCAAGGACAGAGTTTGTTTTATTCTGACTTTAAGAATATAAGAAATGTATAGTGGAGCTTAAAGAACCTCATTATAACATGACTCACAGGAGTAGGAAGGACAGAATAACTAAATTGGTCCTGTATTCATTTCAAGAGAACTGTGTCAGCACCAGAAGGACCCTGTAGCGTGTTATTTGACCTCCCACACCATTTTCAGGTGTGACATCCAAACACACAGGACACTGTAGTCCGAGTCAGATAAGGAACAGAAACCCAAGTTTCCTTGATTCTTAGGTTAAGTGTGTTTTGTAAAGGATATGTTGTGTCACCAAATACTATACTCCATACCAATATTATCTAAATTGCTGAGAATGACAATTAAACAGCATGTAAGTCAAACATATCACAGAGGAAACGGAGGTAATAATAATATGCAAAGGCCCTTCTTTTAAAACAATGGACATCAGAAAAGAGACAAAAGGATAACGAGGATTTGATTGGCCATATTGGACAACTTAATGGAGACTATTAATGGAGCAAAACAATATGCTGTGTAACAGTAATTAACTTCATTTATTTTCATCATACGTTTATGTTCTTCCATAGTATCTTTTCTCTGAAGAATTCCAAGGATGTGAAAGGGAGTTTACAAGAAATCAAATGATAAAGGAACAAAATAATTTTGAGAGCCCGTTATGCATTAGGTACTATATTTAGACATCCGTAGGAACACAGTTCTCCTTTGACATGCATGAGGTCACCATGCATCTAAATCCACTTGATGTAAATGGGCTCTTTTTGTCGAAGTAACTGGAAAAACAAACTGGGGCAGGTAGAAAAACTCTTTGGAAGTAAAAAGAGAATTTTTGTTCTTATTTGTTTCCCCAGGCTCATTAACCCCTGTGGATAGGCTCAGCCCAGCTCCAGCTCCACCCAAGCCAAGCCTGATGACATATAAGGAACCCCATGCTAACAGTAAATGGATTCTGTCATTAGCCATGCTTCACTGTCTGTAACCTACGTGTCATGGAAGCTTCCCACTGCCCCCAGCTTCAGGTTAAGTTGGTCATCTATATCCTGAGTACACAGTAGATCTGCTACTTGAACTTGTTACCAAAGCTTTTCCAGGATTTTCCACAACTCAGTCATTATTTGAGGGCTAGCTCCAAAAGAAGTCATCTAAAATTAAGATGTGGTTCCAATAGATAATACCTCAGCCTGACCCCTTTGTGTTTACCAACCAACAATCTGACTTGCTAAGAAAGGCATTGGCCCAGAGGAGTTTGTACCAGGGTATCTCTGCATGCCAATTACCAATATAGACCAATATAGACCACATATCCTTAGTTCTAGCTCTGTCCTTTCCTTTTTATCATTGATATTACTAATATTATTCAATTTAACTCAATTGTTCCATATTTAATTCATACTATTCACTTCCTTTGGTGCAATGCAAGAAATACATGTACAGAGAATTATGAAAGCCCGTAACTTTATGTGGCTCTCCGGTACAGACTGGTAAAAGGTTTCAGTAGGAGGGCTTCCTGAATAAGCATTCTTTGCCTAACCTAGGCTTTCAAAGATTGGTCAGAATTCATTTCAGAGATGAAAAAGTGAGGGTATGTGTAGATGTAGTAGTTTTCTAGAGCTGCGACAAGAAACCAGGTGAGTTATATTAGATGAACTGAATTTTATTTCCTCTCAGTATTGAAGGCTAGAACTCTAAATCAGGTCTCAGCTGTGTTGATTCCTTCAGAATGTTTAGAACCAGAAGTGGTTCGAGGCCTGTCTCATATCTTCTGGTGTATCATGGCAATCCTTTACATTCCCTAGGGAGCAGATACACTTGTCTCTCTCTTCCTAGGATGCCACCATTATATGATATCTTCACTGTGCTTTTTCTGTCCCTCTCCTTTGTTAGAAGGACACCATGTGTATTAGATTAGGACCCACCCTATTCTAGTGTAACCTCATGTTAGCTAACCCAGCAATATCTTCAAAGATTTTATTTCCAAACAATTTCACATTCATGGGTTCCAGGGCTAATGGCCAACCCACAACAATGAGTAGTTCAGACAAAGGTGACATTACGAATCCACAGCACGGAGGCAGGAAACAGAACAAGCTATAACACAAGGAACAGTCTACGGGGGGGGGGGGGGGGGAGGAAGGGGTTGCTGAGAAATGCAGCAAAAAGAAATAATGAGATGAGGGAGAAGAGGTAAGCAAAAGAACTTGGTCTTGATCTTGTCAGAGTTAAAAAGCCTTTAAAGAAGTCAACATTGAGGTGGGAAAGACTGCTGGGGAGGCGGCTGCTCCAAAATTGAGGAAAGGGCTTGATCTAGATAAATGGAGAGCTATATTCATGTGAGGGGGAAAGGGAGGAAATAAATAGGGATAGGGTAGTAGCCATGACATGGATGGGGCCAATTGAGCAGTTCTCTTGAAGGTAAAATTAATATGATATGATGATTTTCTGATCCTCATTGACCGAAACGAACTGCCAATAAGTTGATTTGAACTTCTGGCAAGCCTATAATTAGCAAATCTATAATTATATTCAGGGCAGAATATAATTTCCCTTTTGAGTTTAGGAGGAAGCAGAAAGTCTTGTCTTTCTCCTGTGGCATTATCAGTAAGTTTGAAACTCTGTGTTAACATCCCAACATGTAATGGACTACACCCTCCAGGCTCTTTATAAGGATTGAAGAGATCCTAACCTCTCATTTGAATGCCTCAAGGATTTTGACAGCAAGAGAGGAAGACAGACAGAAAGAAAGACAAAATGAAAGAAAGAAAGAAAGAAAGAAAGAAGGAAAGAAAGAAAAACGTCTTCCAGGAAGTTGGTGACTGAGTAACACATACCAAAAGGTCGCTGCAGAAATAAGGACAGGAGAGTTGCTAAGAAGGAAATTCCACACTACCAGGTCACAGAAGGAGCATCATAAATATGAGTAGACACAGATCAACTAGATTTTGAGGAGCTGGGGGTTTATGGCTTACCACAGCGGAGGCTGGCTAGGGTTTGACCTTAGTCCCACCACTGTCACTGCTGGAGCCTGAATCACTTGCAGTCTGCACAAGAGCTTTATTTCAACATAGCCACAGCTTGCCACTGCCTCAGGGCAGGGATTAAACCCTTCCAGCCCCACAGACAGGGATAGGCACTCAGTTATACTGTTATTTTTGTTTCCCTTTCTTCTCTCTATCTTCCCACAGTTTCAGTGAGTTTTCTTTTTCTTCTTCCTTTTTCTTATTCTCTTCCCTTTTCTCTTACACACCACTGAAGACCTCCAGATCATTCTCTTAGCTTAGGGCAGTTATGCCTATTCTGTATCCAGATGGGAGAGCTCCACCCTCTGCAGCATAACCTGAGGCTGGGGAAATCCCACCTACTCTTCACCAAGGGATATCCCACCCAACTTCCTCCCGAGGAAATTCCACCTTCCCACCCTCTGAAGTGCTTACATATGTCTGGGGAAATTCTGCCCATCTTCTTTGGAGGAAATCCTGCCTGTGTGGCTTGGGTCACTCCTATCTGTCCCTTGTGGTCAGGGAACTTCTTCCGGCCTGATGAAGTGACTCACACGGCCTAAGGAGCTTGGCCAATGCTCATCCACATTCAACGCTATTGTGGGAACCTCTGCCCAACCTCGGTAGTGATCTACCTGATCAGGGAAGTTTCTCCCACCATTTGCAGTGCTCTACATAAAGCAGGCAATCCTCGAGCCTTCTGTGGCAATCCCATTGCAGTGGGCACTCCTGCATGCCCTCTGCAATACCCCAAACTGCTGCGGGTCACATCATCATGCCTTTTTGTGAGAACACCCAATACAGCACCATCTTCATGGATAGAGAAGAACCCAAATAGCCTCCCATGAGAGGATCATCCAACTTGTCCTCCAAAAAACAGAATACCGGTTGAAAAGGGAAAGAGTGAAGCCACAGAAGGATAAAGGGGAGGCCAATTCCATAGCGAAATTAGCTGCAGGCAGCTTGAAGAAACAATCCTGAGTCTCCAGTTGAGAGCCAGGGCACTTTGACTCTCTGTAAGTTGGCACCTGGTTCATCTAAAACAACACAACACAAACAGCAATCAGTCCCAACGACCTCAACAAAACAACAGGGGAAACAAAAGGCAATGACAGAAAAAGTCCTTCAGAATGCTGCTTGAAGTCATACAGGATATAAGGGATACTATACAGAAAAAGGATGAAATGGCAGAGGAGATAAAGTCCATACACAAAGGTAAATACAAGAGTCTTAGGGACGAGATAACAAAAAACCAGTAGCAGACTGATGGACTTAGCAAATCGACTGGAAGGGGTGGAGACCCACACTCGTGACCTAGGGAAAATCATGCACACTTTAACAAACACAAACAAAAATCTAATAAGATCATCAGAGAAGCTGAAAAAAATCTAAGAGTTACATCTGATCCTATGAAGAGGAACAACTTAAGTGTAATTGGTTTACCAAAGGAAGACACAATTTAAAAAAATCTGAAATAACGGTGAGGGAGTTCTTGGAGGAAAAGTTCCCCAGCTTAATGAGTGAAAACCAGGCAACCATTCAGGAAGCTGAAAGCCCACCAGTCTAGATTGAATACCAAGAAGTTACCAAGGCATATAACAGTTAAACTATCCAACTTTGAGGAATAGGAGAAAGTCATGGAGAAGCTAAGGAGAAACAAGCAGTCACATATAAAAATTCCAAAATAAGAATATGCTCAGACATATCAGTGGAAACTATGAAGAGGAGAGAGTGGAGTAACATATTCCAAAGATTAAAGGAAAATAAAACAAACCCAAGAATAATCTACCCAGCTAAATTATCTATCAAGATAAATGGAGAAGTAAGAGTCTTCCCAGACACAGAAAGACTCAAAGAATACATTAGAAGAAACCCAACCCTATGAAAGACCCTTTCAGACCCAGTATGGGCAGAAGAACAGCACTCATCAAGCATAAATAAAAGATTGATATGTAAAGCAACCCCACCCAGAAGGCAACAAAGAGAAAACAGCCCCAAGATAGCGTTGGCTTAAGGGTGGAAATAAGTCAAGAATAAAACGCGCGTGCACACGCGCACACACACAACACACTGATTAGAAAATGAAGTAGGAAAACACCCAACACAAAAGGCATAAGAAGACATTACAGAGTCCACAGATGGAGATAATAACCCTAAATATCAATGGATTAAACTCAGACATCAAAAAACTGAGGCTAGCAGACTGGGGTAGAAAGCACAACCCATCAATATGTTGCCTATTGGAGATATATTATAAGACTACAGAATTGAGAACTACAGACCAATATCCTTAATGAACATCAATGCAAAAATCCTTAACACAATACTTACCAATAGAATACAAAGGTGAATAAAACAAATAATTCACCATAACCAAGTAGGATTTACACCAGGAGTGGTTCAACATATGAAAGACCATTACTATCATTCAACACTTCGACGTGAAAAAACTATAAGAACCACAAGACAATATTGCTAGATGCATTCAACAGCATCCAGCACCAATTCCTGTTTACGACACTGATAGGAATGGAAGGAAAATTCCTCAAGAGAATACAAGCTACATATGAAAAGTCAACAGCCAATGTGGTAGTTAATGGAGAAAAGATTAACACAATCTCACTGAAAAACGGATGTCCCTTGTTCCCACTCTTATTTAACACTGTACTGGAAGTTTTAGCTAAAAGCATAAGGCAAAGAAAAGATATCAAAGGTCTTCACCCAGGGAAGGAAAAGGTGAAATTATCGTTATTTGCCAATAATATGATTTTATATGAGGAAAATTCCAAAAGCTCCACCTGGGAGTACCAGAAGCAATAGAGGAATGTGGCTGAATGGCAAGATACAAGATCAACAAACAGAATTCTATAGGGCTACTATACATATCGGAGAAGACCACAAAAGAAGAGATAAAAAAAAATGTAGTACACCTTCACAATAGCCAAGCACAAAATGAAATATCTAGGGATATATCTGATTAAAAGAACAAAAAACTTATATGAAGAAACCTACAGAACACTATGACAAGGAGCCATGCTCTTGAAAGGGAAGACTGAATATAGTTAAGATATCAGTTCCACCAAGACATTACATAAGTTTATGAGATCAGACACATTCAGGTTGGTATGGCCATAGACTATGTGACACCATATAAGTTTAATGCATTCCTGAGACATTTACCTTCATCTTTCTTCAAAGAAATGGAAAAACTGATCAATAACTTCTTATGGAGGGGAATAAGCCCAAAATCAGCAGAGAAGCCTCAAGAAGAAGGATAACAATGAGAAGACCTGCTCTGGCTGACTTTAGCACATATTATATAGCAAGAGTGGTCAAAACTTCTTGGTATTAGTATACTAACAGATACTTAGACCAATGGAAAAGAACTGAAAACCCTATCATCAGCATATAGACAACTGATCTTTGATAAGCACCCAAAAAATATCAAATGGGACGTGGATGTACTCTTCAACAAGTGGTGCTGGAAAAAATGAATGTTTTTGCAGGAAAATGAAGCAAGACCTTTATCTCACTCCATAGACAAGAATAAACTCAAGGTGGATTACAGATCTCAAACCATTAGGGCCATCAATGAGGGAATTTGGGACAAACCTGAGAACTTTGGCACAAGGAAAACTTAGGTTATCAAAATAGGGAAGGATACAAATACATATGAGTTACAAATTGACAAGTGAGATATACTGAAGATAAAACACCTGTGTACATCAAATGAATTCACCAAGAGAGTAATAAGAGAGAATACAGACTGGGAAAACATCTTTTGCAATGACATATCAAAGTCCTTATTACTAAAATCTACAATACTCTTCTAGCTTCCAAAAAGAAAAACAAAATTAATTGCCCACTGAGGAAGTGGGCAGAGGTCATGAACAGAAATCTGAATGGCCCATAAACATATGAGAAAATATTCTTGATCATTAGCTATAAGAAAAATGAAAATTAAAACAACAATGAAATACCACCTAATACCCTCAAACATAGTCCAATTCAAAAAATCAGAAAGTAACAAGTGTTGAAGGGCCTGTGGTGAGATAGGAACTCTAATCCACTGCTAGTGAATCTGTAGGTATGCACAGCCACTATGGAAATCGATGGACACTGAGCTACCATATGACCCAGCAATTCCTTTACTGGGCACATACTCAGAAGAGGCAAGAAACAAATCTCAGTCAGACATCTATGTTCCAATGTACATCACAGCACAGTTCACATTTGCAAGGAGTTGAAAAATATCCAAATTCCAATCAATAGATAAATGGATTAAAAAACGGTGGTACAGATATACAGTGAAGTACTACATATTACTTAAAGGTAGTGGGGAATGCATGAAGCGCATCGCCACATGAGAAGTTCTGGAGGAAATTATGCTAAGCGAAGTAAGTCAAGCACAAAAGGACAAGTACAAAATGAGTCTCCTGAGGTAAGTTTAAAAAAATGCAAAAGGGGCAGAGGGGAAATGCTACTGTACACAAACATTCCTGGGGTGAGATCCAGATAGTGTGGCAGAGGCCAGACCAAATCCAGGGACACATATGATAGCCAACTAAAAAGGAGGGAGAAAAAGGAAAAAGAAAAAGGCAATGGATAGTGGAGAAGCAGGGCACTAACCCACCAAAGGGGACAATATTGTTTATATCTCCACTGAACAAGATGAACCAGACTTCAATCCAGTGCTCCAAGATGTGATTGCAACATACCTGCACAAAGCAAGGAACCAATAGAGAGATCTGAGGGGGCACCCCCAATACAATTACTTGGATAGCCACCCCTCCCCACAGAAGAATTTACTTCAAGGATAGCACCGAAACTATAGCGGGGTAAGGCCATGTCTGATCAGAGAACAAGGGAACAAATGAAGGGGGGTTGGAAGAGGGAGTGGAGCACATCCTGGCCCACCAATCTTTCAGGATGATATCCCTGCTCAGAGCAGTCAATGCAAAGAGAGAATCACATGACTGGCTCCACTACAAGACTTGGCCTCCTTCACTGACCCATAGCCCTACAGGGGACCACACTGGAGACACAGTATGAGAATTGCACCTGATCTCACGCAACCATGTTGAGGCAAAACAATGAGGGTATGCAACAGAACAGCAAAGGGAGCAGAGTAAGGAAGTCCCCAGGGATTACCAAAAATAGACTTCTAGGCCAGGGCATGCACCCCATCAGACCAAACCAGGAAATACTCCTAAAAGTCAACCAACAGGCCTTAATCTATTTATAGGCTTTTACTTTTTTTTTTTTTTTGGTCATGGTTTTTGATTGGTAGTAGTTTGTTTTCTTTTGTTTCTTTGTTTTGCTCTGTTTTTTGCATATTATTATCTTTGCAGATCTAGCTAGATAAGATAGGTTTGATAAACAATCTGGAGGAGAAAACAACAGGGGAAGATGGGAGAGGCAGAGGTGGGGGAAAGGTGTTAACAAACTCAGAGGCAAGGGAACAACAAGTGATCCAAAATCGGTAGTGAGGAGGATGTAAGAGGTCTGGTAGGGTTTGGTCATGGGTAATGTAACTCATTGGAATTACTGAAACCCAAATGAAGGCTGAACATGGTAGTGGGACAAGAAGAAAGTAAAAAGAAATAGATTGAAGAACTAGGAGGCAAAAGCTATTTATAGAGGTACAAATATAGGAATATGCATATGTAAATATATTTATATATGATGATGCAGAAATCAATCTATGTGATAGATTTATAGTTTTAGTATTAAGGTAGCAGATGGACATTGGGCCTCCACTCAAGTACTCCCTCAAGGCAAGAACACTTTGTTCTATTAAACTGGCATTCTGTGATGGTCACCTCTCCAACTTAATCCCTGACGACAAAGTGGGTGCATAAGCAAATGTGGTGAAGAAAACCAATGGTGGCTGGCTATCAAAAGATATAGCTTTGGGGGCTGAACCCCAGTGGCGTACTGGTTGTGCGCGGGACTGCGGCCCACTGGGATGGAGATTCAATTCCAGCAGTGACTCTACAGGAGCAAAGGCTGGGCCTCCTACTCCCACCACCAGAGGGCAGTGATGCCTGCCCCACTTCCCCCCATAAAAAAAGATATAGCTTCTGGCGTATTAAAGACCGGAAGATAAACAAGTGGCTATCTAGCTCAGAAGCAACAAAACCCACACATGGAAGATGTACACCAGCCTATGTGATCATGAAGTGTCCATGGGATCAGGTACTAGGCATCAAAGAACAACAAATCATATTGTGAATAAGTGGGGAGTGTGGAGTAGGGACACAAAGTCCTCCTATAGGCAATTGGATATCCCATTACAGAAGGGTCTTGGGGAGGAGACAAGCCAGTCAGGGTGCAGATAGCAATGATGAAACAGAAAACTTTTCTCTCATATTAAATGTTCCCCCTTCCCCTGAACTATAATAATCCCAATTCTACCTTACAAATTCAGATAGACAAGAGGATGTATACTGGTACAGCTAGGAACTGGAAACACAGGGAATCCAGGACAGATGAACCCCACAGGACCAGTGGTGAGAGTGGGGATACCGGGAGAGTAGAGGGAAGGTGGAGTAAAAAATGGAAACCGGTAACAAGGATCTATGTATAATTCCCTCCGTACAGGATATACAACAGAAAAGTGGGTGAAGGGAGATATGAGACAGTGTTAAGACATGACAAAATAATAATTCATAAATTATCAAGGGTTCATGGGGGGATGGGGAGCTGATACCAGGGGCTCAAGTAGAAAGCAAATGTTTTGAGAATGATGATGGCAACTTATGTATAAATGTGTCTGACACATGGGTGGATGTATGGATTGTGATAAAGGTTGTATGAGTCCCCAATAAAATGATTTTTAAAAAAAGGAAAGAAAGAAAAAAGGAGGAAGGAAGGAAGAGAGAGTGATGTAGATGCCAATTCAGATCAACCTATAGTGTATATTAGAACTGCCTCATTGGGTTTCTAAGGATGACATCTTATTTTATTGTTTTTTAATTCATTTTATTAGGAGCTAATACATATATCATATTTTCTCCATCGTTCAAACACAACCAGCCATTTTGTACATTTGTGACCACAACTAGTTTCAAAACATTCCTTTCCTCCTTGAACCCCTTGACAACAACTCCCTTTAATGTGCCCCTGTCACTACTCTCTATGGAGGTAACCTGTCATATTGTGTTTTCAAGAAACAGCTGGTGGGTTTGAAGTTCTGACCTTTTCACCACTGATCACCTGACTGCTTGGGTGGTGGCTACAGAGGGCATCTGCTTAGCTTGGTATAAAGATCAGAATCAATTTCAGCCATTTAGAACTGATGACAGTTGGAGTTCATAGTCATTGTTCCAATCAAGCTTGTGGTCATGGTTCATTCAGTCACCTACATCCCTCTTTGCTAGATACAACTTGACACACAAAAAATTTCCTTGACATTTTTGTCACATGGTACCTTTTGCTCATGGTAATTAAATTACCTCCATCACTCTAAAAATCTTCTTTATCCTTTATATGCTGATGCCTAAAATTCTTGGAGCCATTTATACCCCGGTTACTCACTGCTTTGCCAAGACAAACATATCTTGTTCTTTTACATTTTTATCACAAATAATTTCTTCTAGCCTGTTAATCATATTGGTTTTTTTTCCCTCTGAATTCCTTCTACTTGGCTTCAGAAGTTTTAAAGACCTGTCTTTGCTTTGTTAGAACACAGCAGTTATTAGGGAAGAGTTGGGAGTGATTAAAATCACAGTCATCTTGATGGCTAATGAGTTCAGAGACTTGAACGAAAACAGCAACTAAAACTGAAAGAAATCAAGATAATGACCAATAGACAGCATTCCTTTTCAAATTCAGGGCAATAAGACAATAAGCAATGGAATTGATTATGTTAGTATTTAATAAAACAAATAGAAAGAGAACATTATTACAGAGTCTCTAAATTACGTAAAAGGAAATATTTTGGTAGTAAACATAGAATACTGTTTTCCCCTCCAATTTTCCACTGTGGGATCATTGAAAGTTTTAAGTTCAACATATACTTGATTCTGAATATTAACAGAAAGAGGACCTTTACCTCTACTTTGCTATTTTAGTTTCTCTGCTGAGTTCAAACCCTAGTCCTTAAAAGTAAATGCAGGTTTCATATCTGTGCTTCCACTGTTGGGAGCTAATTGTTCATACTGACTTTTTTTTTTCACAGTGACTTTTAAAGCAGCTTAGATGCCTATGTTTATGCACTGCAAGAAGCATTCTAGAACGTGTAATTGCAGAGCAGTGGCCAGTAAACCTGTACTGCAAGAAGCCAGTCATAAATACAAAGTTCAGCCACTGAATTCTGCTGTTGTAGCACAGGAGCAGTCACAGTGACATATAAATGAATGGGTATGAAGATGGTCCAATCAGGGCAGCCAAATTTCCAGTTTAATTTGAATTTCAGACAAATGCTTTTCTGTCTGAAGTATTTCCCATAAACTGTTTGCTGATAAGCCATTCCAATGTAACTGGGGGGTCCCGTGTTTTATTTCTTACAAAAGACAATCCTAGTTCTAATAAAACTTCATTTACAGAAACAACCTTAAGCAGTGGTGTGAAAAGAGTTCTACGATAACTGGTGTTGCGTCCTTAGCACGGCCTCCATCTCACCCCACCCAGGCTGCAGGTCCTGGTGGTGCAGTCACTGCAGAATTGGAATGGGGTCCTGGTGGCACAGTCGGATAAGGATCAGGTTACTAACTCCAAGCACCAGCAGTTTGCACCTGCCACATTGGGAGCAGCTGGACTCTAATATGGTCGCTAGGAATCTGAATCAACTCAACCTCAATGGGCTTGCTTTCTCACGTCAGTGCATTTTGTGCTTACCAGCAACTTTCACAGATGTAAGGGGAGAAGACTGCTCTGGGATATTTAAAAATCATGAAACAATGATATCATTGTGAATGAGTGGGAGGGCAGAGTGGAGATCCATCTGTAGGTAAGTTACAAATCCAGCGGGACCAGAGGATGTACACTGGTATAGATAGGAACTGGAAACAAAGGAAATCCAAGGCAGAAGAACCCCTCAGGATCCGTGTTGAGAAGGGCAATAATGGGAGGGTGTAGAAAGATGGGGTAGAAAGGGAGATTGCAAGGAACTACATATAACTTCCTCCCTGTGGGACGGACAGAGGAGAAGTGGGTAAAGGGAGAGATGAGATGGTGTAAGACATGAAAAAATAATAATAACTTA
>PVJH01011996.1:0-66268 GCA_004026705.1 Nesogale talazaci | reverse complement strand
TGCCTGACTCGTCTCCTTCCCACGACCCTTATGTAAGGGGATGTCCAGTTGTCTACAGATGAGCTTTGGGTCTCTACTCTGCACTCCCCCACATTCATGATAAGGTTTTTCGTACCTTGATGCCTGATGCCTAATCCCATCCACACCTCGTGATCACACAGGTTGGTTTGCTTTCCATGTGGGCTTTGTTGCGTTTGAGCTGAGATGGCCATTTGTGTACCTTCAAGACTTTAAGACCCCAGATGCTGTATCTTTTGATCTCCAGGCATCATCAGCTTTCTTCACATTTGTTTATGCACCCACTTTGTCTTCAGTGATCCTGCCCAGAAGGTGAGCATCATGGAATGCCAGTTTAATAGAACAAAGTGTTCTTGTGTTGAGGGAGTACCTAAGTAGAGGCCCAATGTCCATCTGATACCTTAATACTAAACCTATAAATATTTGCACATAGATCTATTTCCCCATCATTATATATAAGTACATTTCCATATGTACATGCCTATATTTAGACCTCTATTAATGCCCTTTGTCTCCTAGTTTCTCCCTCTATTTCCTTTTACTTTCCTCTTGCCACACTATCATGCTCAGCCTTCATTTGGGGTTCTGTAATTCCTCTCTGTTACATTGCCCTTGATCAAGCCCTGCCAGGCCTCCTACTTCCTCCTCACCATGGCCTTTGGATCACTTGCTGTTCTCTTGTCCCTGGGGTTTTTAACACCCACTTCCTTAACCCCACCTCCCCCTCTTCTCTGTATCCCCCAGAACCACGATCCCATTGTTTTGTATTCCAGATTGTTTATCCCGCTATTCTTCTCGAGATACACCTGCAGAGTTAATAGTATGTACAGAAAGCAAGACAGAGCAAAACAAAGCAAAAAAAAAGACAACAGAACAGCAACAACAAAAAGCCAATGACAAAAAAAAAAAAAGCCTGTAAATAGTTCAAGGTCTGCTTGTTGACTGTTAGGGGTGCTTTCTGGTGAGTTTGACTGGGTGCCACACCCTAGCCCGAAGTCTGCTTTTGGTACTCCCCTGGGACTTCCTTGTTCTGCTGCATGCCCTCTGTGTTTTGCCTCCATGTGCTGGGGTCAAATTAGGTGCAATTCCTGAACGGTATCTCCAGTGTTGCCCCTGTAGGACTATGGGTCAGTGAGGGATGTCCTGTCTCATCGTGGGGCCGGCCCTATGGTCCTCTCTGTGCTTTGGCTGCTGTGCGCAGAGCCAAACTTCTAGCAAGACAGATTTATGTGGTTTTTCTTCTGATAATCCACGGTACTTTGAATGTTCTTTACCAACACCATAATTCAAATGCATTTTTTCCGTCTTCCTTTTCATTGTTCAACTTTCATATGCATGTGAGAAAATTGAAAATCCCACGGTTAGGCCAGTGCACCTTAGTCTTCAAAGTGACATCCTTGCTTTTCAGTACTTTGATGAGAACTGTGCAGCTGATTTGTCCAATGGGGTTGGATGCTGATCCAAGCAAAGTGTAGTTCCTGACAGTTTCAGATGTTTTCCCTTTATAGTGATGGCTATTGATTCACTCTTATGGATTTTGATTTTCTTCACATTTTCTTTACATATGAGGCAACAAAACTGAGTTATAATCTAGACTGAAGAGGGCAGCCCTTTTTTCCAAGGTCTCCATTTTAGCAAGCAAGGTTGTGTCATCTTCATATCGTAGGTTGTTATTAAGCCTGGCAGGTAATTGTTCTGTTAATGTTGTCCTCCTCTTGCTCCATCTGAGATTGTTTTAAGAATATATATACTGATATACAGCTCAGTTTCACCCTCCTAGTGTAAATACTGATATCCAGTTGCCTATCTGAAGTGTGTCTAAATTCCCTTTCTTTTATTTAGCTTTAGCTTATCTTAATTCTTTGCTCCTCATTCATTCAGATGTGCGTATTGTCTTCGTACAACTCATGCTATCTTTAGCCAGCCATGGTTTGTTCATCCTGTTACTTCTGTTTAGATTACTTTCCGTCACTGTATATTAATGTTCTGTTGGTGCTTTGGACTCAACTCAAGTGCCACCTGCACAAAACCTTCCCCTTCCTTTAAGTTCTTTCAACCGTTCAGTGACCCAGTGGGCACTGACTGTCCATCCTGTGTTCGTCCTCTATGTCTCATAGTTTGGTAGGACAGCACAGACATTAAAAGAAGTGCCATAAATTGTTAAAAGCCCTTTAACAAAATATTAATGCGAAGACTACAGTATAGCCCAAGTATAAAGTCGTAAGTTCTACCTGGGAACAGAGTATTAGAAAAGATATTGGAGATGAGGTGTGCATTGAGAAAATAGGGGACAGATCAGCACAAGAGTGAATAGAAGGAAGCACTGAGAGCAGGAAACACTGTAATAAAGATGTGAGGGCATAAACCTGCCTGGTGAACATAGAACTGTAAGGATTACCTTCAGCTACAGTCTTGGTTGAGTCTAGGTGAGAGGACTTGAGGCTTTACTATAAGGCTACAAGGCTGTTAGGCAGGAGCTAGAGATTTAGCCCATAAGTGAAAGGACTTACTCTAGACTTGGTTAAGAAGTCATGGGAATACCTAAAATGGAAGCATGGGTGTGTAGACTGTGCTGGAGAGGCTGGAAGAAAACTGGAGCTAAAGTGATTACAGTAGTAGGAAGACAATTTAAAATGAAGGTACTATTTGTCCTCAAATGTTAGAAGTCCGTTTGTATTTATCGAGAGCTAACTTGTCCCAGATAATGGATATAAAAATCTTCAGAGAGTGGATGAGATCCCCGTGGTGGAATTGAAAGCAGAAGAAAGAATCCTCTTTTTCTGACACCAGATGTATGGAAGGGAGAAAGCTCAGCTGTAGAGAAGTGTAACCGTGCTGCAGCAGCAGGACATTGAGGAATCCTACTCTGAATAGCCACCAGGCCCCTGTCAGTTTTCACAAGCTGTACTTGTGATGTGGGAAGCTAACACCACTGAGCTTTCAAATTCAGTACCAGTGGCCATGGGTGTAAACAGGTTTCAGAGGAATTTCTAGACTAAAGCAAGAGCTGGCTGTCTGCTTATGGTGAGGACAGGGGTGCGAAAGGACCTTATGGATAGCTGTGGGACCCTGTCTGAGCCATGTGAGGAGACGAGTCCATCAGGCGTGTAGGCTTCCAGAACACTCCTGGGAAGAGCTGCCTGTTGAATACAGAGCCAGACTCAGACATGGATGAAGTAAAGCGTTCGGTCGGCACCTTCATTTGCAGATGTGGCAAGACTCAAGTTTGAGATGAAACCTCCGTGGACATCCCTTAAGACAGAAGGTGGAATATATGAAGTGAGAGTGTAGTTTAATTGGAAGTGGTCAAAAATGTAATGGAAGGCATAAAGATTGATATCCCTGTGAGTTGACGTGGAGTAGCGTGACCACTTTGAATCAGAAATCCTGTCGTCTTCCGCGCCGGGAGTGGCACATCGCAAAGGTGCGCACGGCATCTCAGTCACCGCACGATCGTCCTTTCTCACCGTTGCCCTTGATCATTTTTTGTTCCCAACAAAATATATGACAGCTGTGTGGCCTCTTTAGAACACATGTATCTTTTTAACATAAATAGCACCATAAATTCTTACCCTGGTGTGTTTTTTTTCTTTGCTATTGCATGTTAAAAATGTAGGGCTTAATTTTTTTTATTATTATTGGTAAAATGCCAGCTTTTTTACATAAATTTCTCTTATATCACTATTAAAAAATCACTATGTCTACTGTACCCCTTAATGGTTTGTAATCTATTTTGCTCTTTTGCAGGGAATATGTGTTGAAATGTACAGACCTTCTCAGTGCATGTCACAGTATAAGGCAACATTGTTGAATTTCTGAACATGAGGAAATGGAACTTCTTTCTGCTAGGATCATATACCGTATATGCTCAAGTATAAGCTGACCCAAATACCAGCCAACGCACCTAACCTGACCACAAAAACTGCATTTAGAATGTGCTGAAAATCTCAGCTTATACATGAGTATATGCAGTACTTTCAGGGGTTGGAGCTAGAGGAGCCTGTCTGAGATGGCTGCTTCATGGAGAAATAAGGCTCTCGTGGCAACTTACCTAAGGCTACAAGGCTATGAAGGGTCCTCAGCAAGATAGGTTTCCACGTCCAAGACTGTCTCCTCACTAGACCCTGACCCCTGTCTAGCAGATTTCTTCTGGAATGACAGTAAAACCCCCCCCCCCCCCCCCGACATCAGTCTTCCCCACAGCACAACCACCAGATTCCAGCCCATACTTTTAATCACCTCGTCTATTTCTTCTGGTTCAAAACGATTTTCTGGGAGATGTTGAAGGCTCTAAATAGATTATTATAATTCGATTTTTTTTGCTAAGTGCTTCTGTGGTCAGAAGGACTAGCGCACATTTGCAAGATGTCTTAAGTTATTCCTGGAAGCAGGTTTGGAGGACCCATCCTCCTGATTTGGGTTATTGTGTACAAGAGATCAAGTGCAATGTTTGAAGGCATATTTCATGGGTTGGTGGCAAATAGAATTCAGCCTGACATCCTGTATTATTCCACTTGGTGATTGTACAACTGGACAGGATAGGTATTTTTTAAATCAATTTATTGAGATTGGCTTTTATTTTATGATATAAATAAGTAAATCTTAGTTTTCTCATCTTATAAAATGAAGACATTGATACTACCTCACACAGCTGAGGATTAGAGTAAAATTACCTATAACTCCCTGAGCATGCACTGTTCTTAGAGAGACGCACCCTCTCTCTTAGAAAATGTTTTCATGTTCATTTGTTTAATGTGGTTAGCAATAAGTTTGCATGAGAACAGCCCATCCTAATTATCCTTTTTACATTTAGATGCACCACATGGGAAAGTTTTTATGAAATCTGCAACTTAAAATCAAGACTAATGTTTTTTTTTTTTTAAGGTCCTAAAAATGCACACACATCTGCAAGCGTTTGGAGCCCGGTGGTTACAAATTCATTGTTTCAGTGGCTCGTATTCTCTGTTTAAACGTCTCTGAAAAACGCTGGCTTCCGTTTGACAGCCTCTGATTGTGAGAACATGTCTTGCTTGACATGAACCCTCTCCAATGACTATACTTCTTAGAGTTGTAACCAGTCGTAAAATCATGTGCGGCAGTTTGTCATATTTCAGTCAACGGAAGAGACCAGAAATCTTTCTCTCTAGCTGTTCAAGAAGTCTTCTGTTTTCAATAGCTGATGTGGTGTCTTCCTCTCTCTTTCCAGCTCCGACAGCTAGTTAATGTGTGCATCAACCCGGATCCGGAGAAGCGACCAGACATCACCTACGTTTATGATGTGGCTAAGCGGATGCACGCGTGCACCACGAGCAGCTAGACGTGCACAGGGTCAGGAAGAGCATCACCAAAATCAGTTAAAGTGTTTTTGTGCAAATCATACCTCCCCGTTCCTGTCTGGGTGTTAAGATTAATATTTCAGAGCTGATGTGCTTTGAATCCTTAACCAGTTTTTCATAGACGCTTCATTTTGTACCCATGTAAACCTCCTCCGTGCTCACCCCAGATGACTTAGGAAGAATCAAATTGCATGCTTGGAGAATAAATACAACATGATGGTTTTTAATAATTAAAGGCTTTTAACATTATTTGGTTATTTCTGCTGATGGCGTTGTGTTCAGGTAGCCTCTTGGTGCCAAATATGGGCCGTGCAGTGTGGCCCGCCTCAGAGTAGAATCTCCACCTGAGGAAAAGTATGTGAACATGTGACTGGTTTGCTTTTTCCTTATGGGTGGTCATTTGAGATGGACGCAATGGTGAACTCTCCGTGATTCCTTTTTAAAAGTTTGAAGTATATGTTTCAGTCCTTCTCACTGTAGTTTTCTAATGTAATTCTTCAAAAAATGGTAGACATAAACTATCTGAGCTTAAAATTTTAAAATTCTTAGCGTACATGTTCAGAATGCAACTGGTAAATGTGAAAAAGTTTGGGGGCAGAATGTGAGTCAGACATTGCAGAGCTGCATGTTGAGGTTGTAATGTCGTTGGAATTCCCTTTGCAGTAAAATGGTATAAATGAACCCATTTAAAAAATGGTTAAGGATTTGTTTGACTGGTCTGATAGTCATTTTTAAAGTTGCACATTGCCCAAGACTTTTGTGTTTGTGTGTTTTTATTATTGTTTGTACATTTGAGAGAAAAAAAGATATGCCTTTGAGTAATCTTACAGTACTATCTTTATAAATTTAAATGAATTTGAATTCATAATTGTACCCTATAGTATAAGCATATGTTTTTATTCATAGATTTTATTGAAGTTCTGATTGATCCCCTTCAGAAAATTTTTTTATATCTTCAAGTTACTTTCTTATTTATATTGTGTGTCCAGTTTATCCATTAATGTTTCAGAGTTTTTGAGAACATACGGCAGTTGTAAAAGATGCTTTTACAAGATACCAATACTGTTCCAGAATTGAAAACCCTTTTTGGCTTTTTAAGATTTAGGCCCCCCTGTGTGAGTGCATGTTCTGTCTTGTCAGAGAGGAGAGAAGGGTGTAGGTGGGGGTGTAGGTGAATGCTGATGCGGTTTCCGTTCACTTGACAAGACTATTATATTAGAATATGGCTAAAGAAATAAAAAGCGGCCATTGTCGTGCCCAGAGGGTTTATGGCATTGACACTTCTGTTGAGAAGCTTTTCAGCAAAGTACTGTATGCATGCACAAAGGTGGCAGAGACTGGCGCTTCCCTGAGTTGGAGGACGTGGACAGAGTCTAGTAAGTGCCACTACGGAGACGCGGCATCACCCTTGAGCAGTTTCAGTTGAGCGGGGACTAGGGCCTCGCAGCAGCTAGAGGCTAGGAGCCATTGTGACCGTCACTGTTATAGGAGGCCACCACCTCCTGAGGGCCAGTTTCCCTGGCAACATGGAAGCCTGTCTTCCCAGATGCTGACCCTCCTCTCAGGCCAAGAGAACTGCTGATTTTGTGAGAATCAGAGAAGTGTAGTCTTTACAAATCATTTGAGTCCCTTTGAGTCATGTGCAATCTTTACAAATGTATCAAGAGCCAAAAAGTATAAATTCATCTTTTTTTCTCTTTTTCTTTAAAATTTTGATCCCTTATGGATAGTGTTTGAAGGGGATTTTGCCGTGGGCGTGGCAGACTGGTTGGACCTTTCTCCCATGGCTGAGTGCATTGTGCCCTGACTCTGGCGAGGTGTGCCCTTGCCCTGAGCCCACATGTGCCTCTCGGGATGAGGACACTTGTTTCTGTTCTCTGTTGACCATTCGTGTGAGGTTCATTGCAATGCGATAATAAAACTGAGGGGAATGAAATGTCTTTTCTAAAAAGAGAGTCTCTCCTTTTTTTTCCCAGTCTTTTAGAAATGCATAGATCTAAAATTCATTAGCTTAACTATTCCCAGTGCCTTTTAAGCTTTTCTTTTTAGTCACTCTGTCCGCTAAAAGGAAATAGCTGGGCAGAGTCAAATGATCAAAGAAGCCCCTTATCATTTCCTACACGTGGAAACGTTTTGTTTGGGATTTTTTTAATGTAAGAGTTCATAGGTTTTTCTGATAAAGAAACCACTGTGTAAAAAACCAAGGTTCGATTTTTGAAGAGAATCGTTTCAAGGAATTATGAAGATGAGGAAGAGTTATAATTTGTGTAATTACCCATACAATAGTCTCTTTATATTTCTGTTTATAAATAGCTGTTTTCTAGATTACGTTGAAACACGTGGACTGATCTGGCAAATGGTGAAATGAAAGGTACAACTGATTCTGAACCTTGTGTTGACATTGGTACCTGTGACCCAGAGGAACTGCAGGGTGACTTGGCCCCATGCAGGGAGGTCTAGGGACAGTGCGTGCCTACAGGACGGAAGTGCGCAGCACTGGGACCGATTGTCAACCCAAGAAGACAGCACAGCTGCCCCGTGACTGCTCGACCGCTCTCCTCTTAGCGACGACAAAACACCTCTCTTGTAGCCATGCATTCTTCAGGTATTGCTGTTAGCATTTGCCAGGATATTTATTTTAGCCAAAACGTTATTCACATTAAATGTTTATCCTTTAAGATGAATGTATTATGTTTGTAAGCCACAAAATACATAATTATCCTATGCCTCATATTTCAATAGTACTGTAATATGGACTTCTTTGTGAAATACCTTTATTTTGTTATGCTTTCAATACACATACTAAAGTAAGATTCTGTTACTAGCCTTGAAAAATTGTATAATGTCATAATATAAATAAAAATATAAACATATAAATGAGTACAGTAAGGTTTCGATGTTTCTGTGACCTTTTTTCTTTTTTCTTCTTCCTTTCTAAAATGCACCATTGTGGGCATCCCTGAACCACTTAATGATGTTCTTATTTATTCCCCTCAACTGCAGTTCTGGAGAAACCTAAGATTAGTAAGGTGCAGTTTTTTTTACAGGTAGAGTCCCAGGCCTTTCTTCATCGGTCCCCCTGGGGACACTTGAGCCTCCACCATTTAAGTTAGTACCTAAGTGGGTAATAGCTTACCACCCAAGGGCTCCAGGCGTGTAATTAATTATCTGATTTCTCTAATCCTCCATTTAACCCATTTATAAAACAGTTACCTGACTCCTGCTTGCCTGATAAACAAAGCTATTACAGAAGCCCTGGTGGCATTGAGGTTACAAGACAGGCTGCTAACCACAAAGTCAACAGTTTGAAATCAGTCATTCCATGGGAGGAAGGTGGGACTTTCTATTTCCATAAATAGTCACAGCTTCCGGACATTCACAGGGGTCGTTCTACCCTGTTCTGTGGGGCTGCTAGGAGGCCACATCAACTTGATGGCAGTGAGTTTGGTATTTCACATACGTGTCAAAAAAGATGCATGTACCGGACGCCTTCTCTGGCCCCAGCACAGTCCACTTTGCTGTGGCTTTTCTGACGCAGTCCCACTGGCATTGTTTTTCAAAAGCACCAAGTTCTTCCTCACCTAAAGGTCCAGATGCCAACAGAACAAAAGCTAATGTGTCCTTTCTTTGCTCCTGAGCCCACTTGAAGTCCTGTTGGCCCTTGTAAATCCTTCTTCCCTGTTGGTGAGCTAGAAAACCCCAACCCCAAATGCCTTCTCATCTTCTGGGGCTGCACATTTTAGGAGCTGCTCCTTCCCCGTCTCTGTATGGCCGTGTGCTGTTTCCCAGCCAGCCACAGGAGGACGTGACCGGGGTGGCTGTTTGCTGAGTTTGTCTTCTTGCTAGACTGAAGGCCCCAGAAGAACAAGTGGCGGTTGTGTGTTTCCTGTGGTGTTCGACACTTGGTGCAAGATCTCCTTCATGGTCTTCAGTCCAGTGTGTTACTAAATGACGGTTCTAATGCAGGAAGTGTAGATGAGCGCTGCAGGGGTGGGACATAGGTGCACAAACAGGAAAAACCAGGGGAGGCGGAGAGGAGATAAGAGAGGAGTTCCAACATCCAAGATAAAGGTAAATCGGGAGAACGATTTTAAGGTAGCGAGTGCCATAGATGGCAAGGATTGGAATTGATTCGATGGCAGTGAGTTTGGTTTTTGTTTTGGACAGAGGGATCCATTGAGTTGTATGATAAGTCCCCATAAGTTAGTAAAGCTATTTTAAAAAAAGAATTATTTTGACTCCCCCCACCACTGAAATGATAAGGACAAAGCTTGGACCCCTGACCTTAGTGAAGAAGTCACAGAATGTCCACTGAGCCATTTCAGTGAAAGGTTGGGGTGAAAGTGAGAGCAATGGTGTACAGAGGGTAATTAGCCTGACACAGGTGACCTCAACTTTCTAAAAGTCAAGTGAACACGGACTGCTGCTGGAGAATGGTAGCAAGCAAAGAAGAACCAAGATATTCTTTTCCAAAATGCCACAGTTGTGCATTGCTTATCATCATGCCCCAAGCTTAGCTTATACAGTCTTGCAAAATGTCTCTTCTGGAAGTCAGGTGCCAGGAGGAAGCATAACATGGCCCAAGTGCAGCTATCACAGTGCACAGTGTGATGTGCTAACAGGCGAAGGAAAGGATGCATACGTCAAAATCTGAAAGCATGGCACTGGACAGTTCAGGACTCAGACTATGTAGATAGCAGGTTTCTTGACATACTGTCAACCACCAGTCTTACCATCAATGGATCATGGATCACTCTTGCCTTTTTAAAATCTTACCATGATGATTGCCAATATGACATTCCACACCAGTCCTTCCTTCTATTTTTATTAAATGCCATTCTGTAGAAAACAGTCTCCATTTTTTAGTCTTTATGTCAGTATGGACACAAGATTTCTATATAATTCAGTGAATTAATACTCTGCCCATTTTCTTTTTTCATGCACAAATGATCTTGTACAGACTGGGTCCTTTATCTTTTTTGACAAATACTTATCTTTAAGGGGGGGAAACCAAACCCAAACTATAAACACTTCCTGGTCCAGCACAAAGTTCTGTGTGCCGCCCTTTCTCTGTCATTGCCTTCTCTCAAGGAGAAGGGCAGTTGGATGGACTTACATCAGGAAAATGGCATTGTTTCTGGGTCTTTTTGAAAGGTCAAGCTAGGAAAGACGTATCCAAGGGAACGTCACAAAAAGCATGGAAAAAATTCCACGGTCTTTTAATTCCATGTTTCCATGAATGTTTCAAGTTCCTTCGTATGTCTGCATACATAGTGACATATTTCTAGATGTGCCTATGCATGAATATTAAGAGATATTAATGGTTCCATAAATACACAGCCTATTTTTTAGCTTAAGTTTGGGTTAACAGTCAGTGCTATCATGTTTTGCGGAAGGGATGGCGGGGTAGGATGCCAAGGATGTGATCTTAATAGATTTTCTTGAAGGAAACAGGACCCCCTCCCCCATCCAGAGGAATTACTGTATACTTTTAGGAATGCATCAGCCCATTTTTAAAGGGCAGCATGTTCTGTTCTGCAGGGGGCGTTGGGGGATGGACATAGACCCTTATCCCATATACCCTACAGCCCTGAGCTCGCTCTTTCAGACTCCTTTTTGCCCTCAATCTCAGGGAGCCTTTCATAGGAACCCGGTTTGTGTCCCTCAAAGATGCCAACTCTCTGAGGAAGTGTTGAATTCTCAGAGAAGGTTTTGAGGGGTAGAATAGTGCCTTGGAAGTATGCAGACATAGATGGAGAGTATGTTGAAAACCGTTATCTTCACATGTTGACCTGTTTTCGTTTAACAAGTTTTTATGATTTTTTTAAGCAATATTTTTTTGGACTTTCCCTCATAGCTCTATTTTTCTCTCTGCCCTTTGCGTTGCTCAGGCTTAAAACCACCGCCATCTGCCACCTGTCTCTCCCCACGACTCTGCCTGCCTCCATTCTTGCTTTTCTCCCATCTGTTTTCTATGAAACAGAGAAAATGTCTCAAACCATGAGACACATCACTTTATGTCCTCTGTTGTGGACGTTCCCACATCTTTCTGTTCCTTTTTGAATGAAATTCAAACTCTCTTATGACCTGAAAATGTAAGTGTAAGCCAGCCTCCGCCTCCCTCCTCTAGTCACTGTGCTCCAGCGGCCCCACCAGTCTTCGAGCTAAAGGATACACCTAACTAAACTACCTCAGGGATCTTGCACTTCCTTTTCCCTTTTTATTTAATGAACAATATTTTATTGCATGTGCAGTGTAAGTTGACATGGCAAATTGGGTTCCCACTTGACATTTTCCACACAAATTTCTCAGTGACAGCTATGTTTTCCCCAATCTTTTATTATTCTTTATCATTGTGTTTGGTTGTTCCATACCCAGGGCTCAAGTTTCCCTGCCTCCTTTACAATAACTGTGGACCTCGTGGTCTCACATGAATGGTTTTTTAATGAGATCCAAACCAATGTCCAATAAGGTAATAGAACTGGCAAGTGTTGGAGATTGACATGGATCTCTTACCTTGAGCGTGCCTGAGGAGTGGTGGATGGCCCGGTACTACATATACTTAGGATTTTCCTCCCTCTTTGATTTATTATGACATGGTAGGCCTAGCTCCACCTTTGTGAATGGATGTTTTTGCAAGTTTGGCACTCTCACCAACCCCCATAGTTTGTATAAGCGGTGTCATCCAGTAACCGAAGCGTCTGATCAGCACAACTCACCAGTTCATGTATTTTGACTCATAGTTGGCCTGCAATTGTATAATTTCCTTTTCTCAACAGTGTTGCAAATCCCATATCAATGTTTTAGTCTTGGCAAGCTAGGGAAACAAATCCACAGAAACTCATATGTATAAGAGAGAGTTAGCTATAGAAAGGGAAAGTGTACACTAAGAAAGTAGTCCAACCCAGTGCTGCCCAAATCTGCCTAAAGTCTGAGTTTAGCCCATATGTCCAACACCAATCTACAAAGCCCTCCTCCATCTCACAAAACACATGCCATGACACCGACTGCAGGAGGAAAGCCAAATCAGTGTGTGTGTAAGCATCTCAGCGCTGGCAGGGGTCTCCACACGGCTGCTCCAGCACCCAGGGTTGCATCAGGGTAGGTCCAAGTGGCTTCTCCTCAGGGATGTCTCACAGGAAGTGAGCCTTGCCAGCTGAAGCAGGGAATTGGTTAAGGCAGCTGCACCTGATCCGACCATCAAAAAGAAGGACCTGAGAACTAGAAAGGCAAGGTTCACTGACCCATTTAGCTCTGCCCTTCAATTGATCCCACATGTTGGTCAGCAAGGTTGGCACAATAAATCTTAACTATCTTAATCATTGACTATGTTAATGACACTGTCAATAGAGTTTCCTTATGCTCCAGGGGGATGCCTTTTTATGTACCCTGACATAAAAAGGTAATGATGTCTCTAAAGTGAATCACAAGCTTTGTTTATTTGTTTTTTGGGCATCATTGCCCTCTGGTGGTGGGAGTAGGAGGCCCAGCCTTTGCTTCTGTGGAGCCACTTCTGGAATTGAACCTCCATCCCAGTGGGCCACAGTCCTGCGCACAGCCACTCCGCCACCGGGGTTGAGCCAGAATCACAAGCTTTCTGTTTTGTTTTGTTTTGTTTTGGGGGCATCACTGCCTCTGGTGGTCGTGGGCACTACCCCGCGCTGCTCCTGAGAGCCTCTGCTGGATTTGAACTGCCAAACCTGCCATCCACAGTCCCGCACTCAACCCACTGATGCCACCGGGCCTCAGCCCCAGGATCACAAGCTTTTTCAGACCTCAGATTCTCCGTACATCACTGGGCTGCAGAGCATGAGTTCTGTGAACTCCATTATTACAGTTGACTGAATCGTGGTACTTTATACTTTTTCTTTTATCTGCAACTAATGTCATCCCAGATTCTCCCATAGCCAAGTCCTTCTTACTACTTGGAATCCAGTGCAGACCATCCCTCTGTCAGATGTCTTCCTAGACAAGGTTCTCTAACATTATGCACCACAGCAGCCAACCGTGCCTGCTCTACCTCCTGAACCCCACCCCTCTATCAGATGACCCTGTTTGCTTTCCTTTAAAGCACAAGTCACCTCTGAACTGATTAACAACTGCCTTCCTCATTGCTATTTTAACAAATAGATGAATGGCATCAGTAAGGGCTTTAGCCTGGAACACAGCGCCAGCCCCATTGCAATTTGAACCAAGAGGTTGCAGTTAGTCATTTAGAGAATGATTGTATGGGACAAAGGAGAAATGGGAGAGTGCAACAAGGAAGGAAGAAAGGGTAAATAGGAAATGTGTCCATGGGTTCCCCACTACTGAGAGAAACTGGAGCTTAAGCCGTTGGGATTATCTTGACCAGGGAATGTGCTGCAGAATTATCCACTAGAGAATTTCTTCTCTACATTGTTCTAGTGTGGGCATGTTAGCTCAGTCACCTTCAGGCCACACAGTCAATCTGTTACCCTAGCCCCAGAGAAGCCCTCATCTCAGACTCAGAAGAGGTGTAGCGCTGAGGCCAGGAGTGGACTGTTTCCATCTGCATAGAGCATTGTGGCTTGGTAATGGGTGAAAGGAAAGATACTTCTAAGAAGCTGTGAGGCAGGCCACAGAGATGACCAAAACATACTGATAATCCAAGTATTTATCTCCTAGCTATAATCCATTAAGACCTAAGGGGCATCAGTGAGCTGAAGTGGACTAGTATTGGCCTTTTTGACTCAGGAAGTCATATGATTTACTATGCCAAGAGCAACTCAATCAAGAGGAATGGTGTGGCACTTGTTACCAAAAAGGACATTTCAAAGTCAATCTTGAAGTGCAATACTAAGATAGGATTATATCTATCAACCCTTAAGGGAATCAATGAATAAAAATATTATTCAAATTAATGCACCAATCACTAAGGCTAGTGATGAAAAAATTGACTTCTGCTAATGACTTCAGCCAGAAATTGAACAAACATGCAATCCAGATGCATTGATAATAGTGTTTGGAATACAAAAGTTAGAAACAAGGAAATGAAAGCAATGACTGGAAAATATGGACATGGTGATGGTTATGGAAGCTGGAGATGGCATGATAGAATTTTGCAAAAACAGTGACTTGTTTATAGCAAATAGCTTTTTAAAGACAGCAGAAAAGATGACTACACACAGAAATTGAATTGACAGTATCTGTGGGAAGAGATGATGAAGTTCAATATCAATCAGCAGCTAAAATCAGGCAAGGGACTGACTGTGAAACAATTATTCATATGTACGTTCAAGTTAAAGCTGAAGAAATTTAAAACAAGGCCATAAAAGCCAAAATACAACTTTGAGTCTAACTAAAGTGACCCGACGTCCCACATTTTAACTATTTAACATCTCACGGCATTTTAAAATAAAAATATTAAAATACTACTTTTTCATTCTATGAAAATTTTTGTTGCTCCATATAGACCAAAATTTTATTCAACAACTCTGACCCCCCAGTCAATGGTGTCCTGCTTAAAATCTGGTCACTTTAATCTAACCCATCTGAATTTTGTGAAGATCTCAAGAACGGATTGGCCACATAGAACACTAATGATAGACCTGATGAACTGTGGGAGGACATCAAGAAAATCGTGAAAAATGGTGACAGGAAAGACCAGAAAGAAAAAAAAAGTGATGATCAGAAGAGACTTTGATACTTGCTCTTAATTTTAAAGCAACTAAAGCAAATGCTAAAATGCTTTTAGCAAACTAAAAGCAGGGTAGTTTGAGAAGGCAAAGTCAAATATTATCATGAAATGTGCAAAAACCTAGAGTTAGACAACCAAAAAGAAGACCTCACTTGGCATATCTTAAATTGAAAGAACTGAAGAAAAATTCAAGCATTGAGTTGCAATATCAATGGATGGTATGGGTAATATATTGAATTATTTGGGAAGTATCAAAAGAAGATGGAAAAAATACACCAAATCACTGTACCAAAAAGAACTAAGTGCCGTTCCATCATTTCAGGGAGGCAGTGCATGAACTAGAACCAATGATGCTGAAGGAAGATGTTTAAGCTTCACTGACAACATTTGCCAAAAAGTTGCCTCCAAGCATTGATGGGATACCTATTGAAATGTTTCAACAAGCTGATGAAGCACTAGAAGTACTTGCTTATCCATGCCAGAAAATTTGGAAGTCAGTTACTTAACCAACTGAATGTGCCCATTCCAAAGAAAGGTGAACCATTAGAATGCTCAAATTATTGAACAATATCATTGCGATCACATGCAAGTAAAATTTTGGGGAAAATCATCTAATAGCAATTGCACCAGTCCATTGACAGGGAGCTGCCAGCGGTCCAGGCTGGATCTAGAAGAGGATGTAAAATAAGGGCTATCATTGCTGATGTCAGATGGGTTTTGGCTGAAAGCAGAGAATACCAGAAAGATACTTACTTGTGTGGTTTTTTTTTCTTTCTGACTTTGTGGATCATAACATACTAGGGATAATCTTGAAAAGAATGAGTATCATAGAAAAGTTCATTGTGCTCATGCAGAACCTGTACATGGATCAATTGTACAGAGCAAGGGAGTACTTCATGGTTTAGAATCAAGAAAGGTGTACATCATGATTGTATCCTGTCATCACACTTAATCTGTACGCTGAGCAAATAATCAGAGAAGCTGAGAAGCTGAATTATTTGAAGAGGAATGTGGTACCAAGATGGGAGGAAGGCTTATTAACAACTTGTGATATGCAGCTAACACAACTTTTCTTGTTGAAAGAGAGGAAGACCTGAAGCGCTTGCTGATGAATATTAAGGAATGCAAGCTTCAGCATGGATTACAACCCAATATAAAGAAGACCAAAATCCTCAGAACTGGACCAAGAGGTAGCATCATGAAAAATGGAGAAAAGATTAAAGTTGCCAAGGGTTTTGGCTTGCTTAGATCCATAATCAGTGTCAATGACAGCAGTAGTCAGATCAAAGGACACATTGCATGAAATACATTTTTAGATGACTGAAAAGTAACAATGTTACTTTGGGGATGAAGATGAACCTGACCTACACCATGATACTTTCACTCACCTCATCTACATGTGAAAGTCTGGCCATGAATAAGGGAACCCAAAGAGGATGTGTTGTGTTTGAATCGCCGTGCTGGAAAAGAATATTGAAAGTACTGGACTGCTCAAAGGACAAAGCGATATGTCTTGCAAGAAATTCAGCCAGGGTACTCCTTTGGAGGCAAGGATGGAGAGACTTCGTCTTGCCTACTTTGGATATGTTTTCAGGAGAGACCAGTCCCTGAAGAAGGACATTATGTTCCACAAAATGGAAGGAAGGGCAGCAAAGAAGAAGCATGCCTTCACGGAGACGGACTGCCACCGTGCCTGCAACAGTGAGCTCAGGCAGAGGAACGATCATGAGGCTGGCGAAGACCCAAGCAGTGGTGCATATGGTCGCTCCTAAGTTGGAACCAACTTGAAAATGCCTAACAACAATAATCCATAACCATATGAGAATCCCCAAATCCATTGGCCTGTGACCATGAAGTACAGGTGTGACTAGCCTTGTAATCAATCATACAGGGTGCCTTGGAAAAGGATTGCTACAGATGCAGGTAGGCTAAAATCATTGATCATTTGTTCTTCCTGTTGGCCTATTTTTAGTTTGGTTTGATTTTTAATTTCTGCTTTCTTTTTGAGGTTTTTCTCTGGGCTAGTTATGTGTATTGGCCTTGTATTGTGTGTGTGTGTGTGGGGGGGGGTTCTTTATATGAAACAAGGGGCAGGCGACTCTATAGAGATAGTAACTAGATTAATAGCGTCTTAGGGCTTTAACAGGGGAGGTCGAGGGGAAATGGGGAGCTAATAATGAGTATAAGAAAGCAGAAAATGTTCCTAAATTGATTATGGTCATTTTTGCACAATTCTTTTTAATACCTTTAAGCCATTGAATTGCATAATATGTAGATGTATGTCCAAAAAAGTCCTTATATTTTATGCAACTTTCCTCTAGTTCTTAAATGCTTCCTCCCTCCCCCTATCATGATCCCAATTCTATCTTACAAATCCAGCTAGACCAGGGAATGTACACTGGAGCCCAAAACTTGGGGAATTCAGGACAGATGATCCCTTCAGGACCAGTGGTGAGAATGGTGATACTGGGAAGGTGGTGGAAAGGTGGACTAGAAGGGGGGAACCAATTGCAGGTATCTACATATAACCTACATATACCCTGGGGTACAGACAACAGGGAAGTGGGTGAAGGGATCATCAGACAGTGTGATATGACAAAATAATGATAATTTGTAAATTATCAAGGGTTCATAGGGGAGGGGTTGTGGGAAGGGAGGGAAAATATGGGGAGCTGATACTGGGGGCCTAAGTAGAAGGAGGATGTTTTGAGAATGATGATGGCAACAAATGTGCAAATGTGATCTGCATGCATTGTTGTATGTATTGATCATGATAAGAGTCCCCAATGAAATGATTGAAAACATTAGAAAAAACCCATATATTTTAAAAAAGAAAATCCAAGAGTTCCTCACTGAGGGATGGGTCTTTTTAATTTGAAGAGGGGCTTGACTAAAGGGAATTCCTTATTGAAAGATGTCCCTGTGAGGACTCTGGGAGGCTAGTGACTGGTCCATATGATGCATGTGGGCAGAGAAGTACAAGGGAGAAATGTCACTCTGATATTGGGCCTAAAGCAAAGATGGAGATAACCTAATACCAGGCATGCAGGGACACTGGTTAAAAGAACAGGTGAATGAATACACATATAAAGCTTCTAGCAATTAACTTTGCTCAACATATAAGGCTGTAGAGCATTGGTTCATAATTGATTTTTATTTACTGCTTACTTATTTTATTTACCGCTTACTTATATTCCACTGCCTGAAGATTTTTGTCTCTTATATATCAGAGAATTACTCTTTGTGTCTTATCCAAGATGTTTGAATGTGTTTGAAATGATACGCTAGTTTCACAATGCTTTCTTGAATGGAAGTCGAGTGATTTCAGGCAACATCTCCCATTTTTAATGATTATCTGAGTCCTAGAGCACCTACAATACAGTTCCATACAACTTGCATTTATCTAGTACTTAAATTGAAGCTGATCCATAATATTCCCCTTGTTTTTCTCAGCTGTTTCCAGCCTTCCCAAGCTTTGAAATATGCTTTCTTAATACACTCTATGTCTTCTTTAGCATGCATATATTACTTATAGATTAGTATTCTTCTATATTCAACACAGTTGCCAGGATGGGCTTGAACATCCCAGCACTTGTGAGGTTAACACAGGGCCGGGCCCTGTGCGTAGAGTTGGACGTAGAGTCTTTTGTTGTATGTCGAGTTGCCAGGAGGCAGAACGAACTCGACAGTCACTAACATCTCAATGTTAACACTGACCTTGTGGCTACTTTCCGTGCAAGGTGCTGAACTCCCTAATGGCAGAAGCAATGATGACGATTGTACCCTCGGTGCTTAGTAGAGCACCTGGCAAATAGGAAGTCTCCAAGAAAGATGTGATGAATGAAAGTTGGCATACATGAACTCATTTATAGGAATTTTCTCAAAATCTCCATGAGAGTTGTGGGACTGCCTCCTATTCAGCAGTTGAGAAAACCAAGGTCACCGCAGGATTGGGATTTTCTGAAAATCCCCACCTTGGATCTTCTTCTAGTTCTTCTGTCCCAAATTTCCCATCTGTCCGTTGTTGGCTACCAGGGGATCATCTGAGAGAATCCAGAAGTATATGAAGGAGCTAAAATGTAGGTGAACTAAGACATTGATTTCATTCTTTATTGTTCCCCTGGAATGTGTGGTTTGCTGATGGAGACATTCAGTGAAAACAAATGTGAAGAAACACCCGCTCCACAGCTATCATGGATGCCAAACTTGATTAATGAGTGATTCGGAGGTGTGGAAGTGGTGGTTTTCTCAATAAGCAGTAGTTCGGGAAATGATGAAGAAATGTGGGTAGCAAAGTCCCTTTGTGAGCATGCTGTGAAACCTCTGTTTAAAGAGATCAGAATGAGGGGGAAATGGAAGTGTACCTCTGTTTACACTTACATTGTATTCATTGGCGACATTTTAGGTTTCTTGGCATAATGGTTTTAAAGTCACCTATCTTGATTTACTTAGCTTATTGAGTTCTCGTAATGACTCTCCCTTGGTGGTACAAAAAGGATTAAGCACTGATTTGGCTGCTAACCAAGAGGGTGGTGGTTCAGGTCCATCCCAGAGAACTGTACAATTAAGTGCTGACATATGCTTCTGAAAAGTCCACCATTGATAAGCCCAGGCTGCACACTTTGACTCTGATGTATGTGGGATCCCCTGTAGCTGGAGTTGGCAACTGGAGTTTGAAAAACATTTCTCTGTAGGTCTCTGAGTAGCTTGACCAAATCGCTGGTGTCTGCTAGCCTAACAATTGGTGGTGTCAACTCACCCCATGGCACTGACGCAGGAAACCTGGTCAAAGTGTTTCCATAAGTGTTTCCATAAGTCCTACTACTTGATATATGTGGTAGCCATGAATTAAAATTAAAATACTGCAGCAATATTTTTTGTTTTGCTTGATTTTTAATTACTGTATAAAGGACTTGCAAGAATCATCCTCTTTCTGGATGAGATGAGGTAAATCTGGCCCCAATATTGATTTGCTCAAGATTATACCTGGGAAGTGGCGGGAGAAAATGACCTCTTGTCCCCGTGTCATCAAAACACATACTTGTAAGGAAATCAGTGTGTAAAAAAATGCTAAGACAACAAGAAAAAAGAGATCTGGGCAAGAACCAGGATGTCCAGAAAAGTTCATTTCAAAGGACAGGGGTGTCGATGGCTCTGCTGTGCTGATGGTATCTGAAAGGTAATGACTTGCGATTTGGATGACCGTTTGTTGGAAGGTGTAGTCTATCTACCGAGATGGCAGGCACAACAGAGCCGCTGCAAAGCTAGCCAGGACTAGAGATCTGCTAGCTCAGTGCTTAGTGGAGGGTTGACTTATGGTAACGCGTAATAAGTATCATGCATTTTGTATCTGATCCAGAATTAGATGGAAGATGCTAGGAGATCTAAAAATATGCGAATGCCTTACATTTCCAGCTGCATCGCATTCAAGTTTCTGAGGAATTGTGACCTTGCTTTAAATCAAGTCACAGTCAGCAACACATTTTTCATAACTGTCCCTCATCATTGTGTGCTGTGCCAGCTCGAAGGCACCAGGAAACCCAAGGAAATTTAAACAGGACATGAAGATTCTGAGTTAGATCTGTCACTTCCATTTCCCTTTTAAGTCTCAAGCACATGCCAGAGACAGCGCTGGGAGAGGGACCCTGCTGAGGCTCCCCCATAATAATGAGACAATAATGAGATAAATTAGGTGTAAATCACATCAGTGGGGTTTTTTCCGTGCTTCTATTGATTTGTCAAAACACTTTATCATGGAAAAAGCACAAGTGAAAACAACTATTTTCTCTCTATACAGGCAGACAGCATGCTTTTGCATGCGTGTTTGCCCACAGAGCCCGAGTGCTCCTGGGCTATAAAGCCCTGCGAACAATTCCCCTGCAGTTCTGTGAACAAGACTGCCTTGCGCGATCTCTTTCTATCATGTTTTACTCTGTGTTCTGTGTGAGGCTCTCTTCCAGTTAAGCATTTTAAGCTGGCTCTTATGTACACAAAAATCAGATTTATATCTTTGTACCACAAAATGAAGCAATTATTTTGTCTTCCAATAGATTCCGCTTCCTCCGCCCTGGCACCGGGGCTACCCACTGCTCTCAGCCGGCCGGTGACACTGGAGTGCGCTTCATTAGGCAGAGCCCTGCTGATCCTGACCATTGATCCAGGGGCTCGCGCAGGTGCACTCGGCCACAGTATCTTCTCCCTCGGCTCTTTCCATCTCTCCAGGGATGACCAATCAGAAGAAGCGACCCTCGTGCCTAGTGTTTTGAGAAGCGGAGAGCAGTTTGATTTCAATTGCCAACCTGTCCACCAGCTCCGTAAATCAAATTGCCATTTCCTCGGGGCAAAAAGAACATGTAGCCTGCTTATGTATATCCATCTATCTATTCATTTGTGTGTGTGCACACACACCAGTGTGTGTGTGTGTGTGTGTGTAGATATTGTACTTTCAAAGCCAATCTTTCCATAGATTAAACCACAGGAATTCACTTAATTACATAATTTTAAAAAGTTAAGTGCTCACTCTTGAAAGAGGGATATCATTTTTTTTTTAGGAAACATGCCATTATCCTCTGGAAGCTAGGCTTGCACAGCTAATGTCAGTTATACAGAATGAGCATACTTATGTTTGATTCACACCATTACAGGAATTGAATATACCCTCTTTTTTTGTATGTGTGCATTTAGTAGCCAGTGTAAGACTGACATTCATAGAATTATTTTAAATATACTTTATTATATATACATATCTAATATACGCACAGATTAATATCTATAAACACATATGTGCATATATATTTAATATAATTGGTATCTCTCTTATCAGTGTGGATTGCTGACACCTTAAAAATACTTCCAAAGAAAATCTATTTTCTTCCCAACCTTATTCCTACTGTGAGACTCCAGAAATGGTAACAGATTTAGGCTGCTGAAATAGTAATCTTTCTGCGATAGGCATACCTTATGTAAGCAGCAGTTCCATGGCAGTCGACCTTGGACTTTTTCGACTTGATTCAGTTTCTCATTGACATCATCTGCTCAGAAAAGTCGATGTCTTTTCTCTTTAGTGGTTCACACACACAACAGAGGTTAGCGGGGTATATCTGCCAGGGTTGCTCAGAATGCATGCTCAATCTCTGCTACATTTCTTTAGAGCCTTAGCCAGACCCCATTTTTATAGAAAGATGCTTTTCATTTTCAGGAAATGTGATCCACTGCTCAAGAATCCAGGGGTTCTCGAGTACCAGTTCTTTGACGGCACCAACCACACACAAGTCACTCTTCAAATCCCTGGAGTTGATGAGTCGTAACTCAACTCCAACGTTACTCTGGCTATGGAAGAAAATGAACTGACATCACTTACTCATTTCATTAAGGTACCATGTGCCCATCCCACCCTCTCTGCCTCCACACTTCATGCAACCCCTTTCCTGAGCACTAAGTAATTTGTAAATAGACCCACCAAAATAAATATGGAATTTTTTTATGTCTTGGACATTATATGAGGCATCACACATCAGCAAACATCCCAGCCCAGACCAGAATCCATTCATAAGTCTGATACTAGTGCATAAGTCCCTCCTTAGACTCATGCAGTTACTTGCAATGATGCAGAATGCAGAGAGATCACCGACCGGTGGGTGCCATCAAGTGGATACAATGGCAATGTCTCCTGTAGCTCCCTGAGTGCCTGAGCAACAGAAGGTAAAGCAGAGAGAGAGAGTGGGGGAGGGTGTTGCCAGGACCCTCCTTATGAGAAGACCACTCCCACAATCAGGCACAGTCAGGCTTCTTCCTGATTGACAGGTGAGACTTCACTCCTTTATATCTTCAAGCTGACACGAAATTATGTAACTCACAACGAGGTTGGAATCCATAAAATGATTTTGCCTCATTTCCCTAAGAATTATTTACATTTTCAAAATTTTACTTTAATTCTGACTATGAACACTCTTACTCACTACAATAAATGATTACTTTGTGCTACACAGTTAGTCAACAGGTTGCAGAACTAAACCTGAGGTGATTTCCTTAATCCTGTTTTCAAGTGGAAATAGCTTTATCCAAGTATGTGTTACAAGGAACTCAATGCCTTCAAACAGATTTTTCTATTATTTGAACACATTAATTATTAGCTATTACATTAAGGAAGTTCTAAATTGAAAAGTTTCCCACCTAAGGGATCTTGAACAACAACAAACAAGCTAGCGAGTTTTTGATTGTAAATGGCCGGGGAAGGATTGCTGAAGGAGTGGTAAGTTTCTGTGTGAGTGAATGTATAACATTTGGAAGTTGATGGTGGTGGTATTAGCAGCACACAGTGGAAGTCACTCATGTCAGTGAAGTGTACCCTTAAAATGGAAACATTTTTGTTATATATATTTTACCACAATATGAAATTAAATGATAAACATCTGGTTTCGGGTGCTACTGGCGTCATTTGTGTCAAGGTCAGGGATGCTGCTCAATGTTCTACAGTAGCAGGACAGGCCTACCACAAAGAGTCAGCCTGTGGGAAGCGTCAGTGTGTGGAGGCTGAGAAATCCTGGGATACATAGCAGGCCATCATTTATGTGAGCTTCCCCCTCTTGGTGACCTTTGGTACTACAGAACGGTCCAGTCCTGGACCAGCTTCACAGGTATGTTTGTGGCTGAGTCCATTTCGAGAGTGGCTGTGCTAACCCACCTCACTGAAGGGCTTCCTCTTTAAAACCTGACCTTCTACTCTACCAGTATAATGTCCTTTCCTGGGGGCTGGGTTCTCTTAAAAACATGCCCAAAGTACATGAGATGCGGTCTCGCTGTCCTTACTTCTAAGGAGCATTTTGATTGTACTTCTTTTGTGACACATTTGTTTATTTTAGCTGAGCATCCAGAAGAAGAAGTAGACTAGGAGGAAGGAATTGGATATCCACTGCTGAAGGACTAACCATTGAAAACTTTATGAATAGCAGCAAAGGGGAGATTGGGAATTAAATTGAGTTACACACATGGAGCAAAGGCCGTAGAAGCTAATCAAATCAAAGAGAAAACAGTTAACTATATCCTATAGAATAGTTTCTGTATTGCCCACCAGAGCACACTGTCTTAATTTTATTAAAGACACATAGAAGGTTCAGTCTCTAAATCTGCCCCTTAAAATACTAATCTACAAGAATATTATCTTCTAATTTATTCTCATATAAGCTAGTCCCACTAGAAGAAGAAAATTGAGTTTATAAATAATCAGTTATTAAATTATTTGTGTCCTCACTTAAGCTGATTGGGCTAACTGTAATAGCTTGCCCATTCATAATATATCCTTTATCTTTGTGAGATTCTATTGATAAGCACCAAAGGAAGGTTTTGTTTCTTCAGAAATGGAATCCAGTTTAATCTTTTACATTAATTCCAAATATAAAATATAATTCTGAAATCAAATCATTAAAGGAATTGCTCTTTTTTCCCATAAGAGGATTGTGATCCAAAATAAATTATCCCATGTACTATAATAATGTACATAATGTATATGATGCATTTGTGAAATAACCAATTTTAACTAATAACCTGTGTTTAATTTCATTTGTCACTTATTTTTATTATGTCTATTATGTTAATGTTTGGCTATCTGGCCTACTCCTTCCCCTTTGGCAAATTTTTCTTTAAAAATTGTGTGCTATTTTGCCCCTTTTAGCGTAATCTATTTGTTATTGTTGAAAACATACATGGTGGAGCATGCACCAATGCAACCATTTTCACATGTACCAAGCAGTCCATGGATCATAGTTTTCAGACTCCGGGAAGCATCCTCACCCTCCATTGCCTTTGATCTTATCTATCGCATTGTTTCACCTGGCCTAGGCCTCTGGAATTCCTAGACTGTAAGCTTCACAGGGTCCCCTTGGCACACTGCTGGAACCTTAATATTTAACCTTGGCACTGATGATCTTTCAATGTTTGAGTCTGTTTTCTCTTGCGGCTCTATCCATCACCACAAACTGTAGAAACTTGTTTCTTGTCTTTCTCAGTTTCTGGAGGGTGTTCCCATTCATTTCCTTTGTTCTCCATGCCAGAGATGACAATGGAGTTCCTCTCAGGAGATTTTCTCTTTAGTTTTGTGTGGCTAAATGGGGGTCTCTGTGTTTAAATGCATGCAATAAGATTGGCCTCACACAGATAACTCAGGGTAATCTCCTCATCTTGAAATCTTTAACCTTAATCATATTTGCTAAGTTTCTTTGACCATTTAGGGCACCCCATTCACTGGTCTTAGGATTAGGGAATGTGCATGTTTGGAGAATCTGCCCATTTATTACCACCATGGTTATTACATGAAAAATCCCACTCCACCTATCTCAATATCGATGGTCTTGAAATCAGCCACTTTTCGTTTATTGAGTCCCACGACCACTGCCACCAGACATTTCTGCCTTTGTTTGTGAATCTGCTTGAACAAGTCTGACTTCCTCAGAGTTCCTGCTCTGCTTGCCATCACCTCACTAGGTCACTCGTCTACTATGAGCGGTCACTGGTTGGGAAGGTCTCAAAGGCTAAGCTGTGACAAAGTTCGGGAGAAGGAAAGGAAGGACAGTATGCCATGCTTCCAGTTTTGAGCTATAATCTATGAGTGAGATTGCAAAAATATGTTGCCCAGGTTTTTTAGTCAAGAATGTCTTCACTGTTTATTTATGACCCTGTAGAACCCAGACTCTAATCTACAGGGTTTGGGGGAAGAAGTGTCAGAGTTAAGTGATCAAAGGTGCCTTCCAGCTTAATGACAGGGTCAACTCATATTTCATCACTCCATCTTGACAATGAGTTGGTTTCTCTTTAATTTCTGGACAAATAGATAGTGGGTGTTTAGACATATATTCTTTCTAGCTTAGGGCTCACATGCAGACCTTTCCAAATTGGGTCATTGTTTTATTCAATGTTTTATTCACAACAACAGCTTGAAAGATTATTTATTTTGCTTGTTTTTCTTGACTTTTGAAGATGGCAAACAACCAATTTTTGTTACATGGCATTAACAGCAAGTATAGTGGCAAAGGCAAGGAATGATGGTTTTATATATCCTTTGAAAAATATTTACTGGGAGCCTATTAATTTTTAAGGAGTTCAAACAACATAGTAGTTAGATGCTCATCTGTTAGTGAGAAGTTCAGTCACTTGAACACACAAGCCATTCCACAGGAGAAAAAACTCACAGGCATCAAAACGATTCAGACTCCCAATGAGTCCGTCGGATAGGATACAACTGCTCCTGAGGGTTTCCAAGACCATAACTCTTCACAGGAGTAGGAAGCTTCTTCCTTCTCCCATAGAGGGACTGGGGCTTCTGAACTGCTGACGAACGCTGTGGTTATCAGGGCAATATATAACATACCACAGCACCAGGACTCCTTCCAAAGGAGGAAGAGCTAGCAATCTGCTTCTGTGATGAGATGGCGGGTGAGAGAGACAGGATTGGAACAGAGTCATGATACCGCTACACTCTATATCCCTAAGTACTATGATGAAATTTGCAATATGCTTTAAAAAGTATCTCGTCATGCACTTTAAAAAAGTATTTTGGGGGGATCAAACTGACAACAACAGCTTGAAAGATTAGCTGGAAACCTTGAGTGGCAATGAATTTGGCTATTAGGAAGAAAGAATCCCTAAAAAAGAGAGTGAGAATGTCTATACAACTCAAGGAATATAATCAATACCACCAAATTGTACATGCAGATGTTTTGGTGTATGCTTTCTGTGTATATTCTCAATAACAACAGCAGCAAAGTAAATACATACATATATATATATATAAATCTGATAAGATAATTTGAGTCTGCTCTGCAGAATCACTATGGGTCAGATTTAATTAGAAGGCAAATGTTCAGTGTTTTTGTTTTTTTTCTTTTTATTAAGTTCTAATGAGTCCCTGGGTAATTGATTCAGATGGTTAATACACTTGGCTACTAACCAAAAGGTTGGAGGTTCAATTCTACTCAGAGTTGCTTCTCCAGAAAGCCCTCATCATCTGCTTCAGAAAGCTCAGTAGTGAGAATCTTATGGGGCCCAGATCTACTCTGACACACCTGAGCTGGAATCGACTTTGATGGCAACTGAATTTGGTTTGATTTTATTAAATTTAAGTTATATTACAGGACAGGTAATGAGGATGAGAGAATGAGACAAAGCAAAATGGTAGTGTTATCAGTAAAAATCAGATACTCTATTAATCTAATCATAAAGGCAATTAATATTGACTATTGATTATAGTCCTTGAACTGTTCTAAATACATTCTCACAGCATTTCACAGGTTGTGTTATTATTATCATCCTCATTATATGCTTACAGAAAGTGAGAAGAGTTAATAGGTTAAATTAATAGATTAAATATCATGCTTAATAGTAGTAGATGGCGGGTGAGAGAGACAGGATTGGAACAGAGTCATGATACCGCTACACTCTATATCCCTAAGTACTGTGAATGAAATTTGCAATATGCTTTAAAAAGTATCTCATGAATATGGGTAGAAGAAAAATAAATATCATCAATTCCTAACAATACACTGAACTATATATATTTAGGACTGGTGAACTTTTCTGTGTGCAGCTATGTTTTGAATTTACAAAGATAAAAATGCCATTGTACCTAAAGAACTAAATCTGAGTTGCCTGTAAATGATATGGAAAACACATAGTTTCCCAATGATGCTACTCTGTTTATCACCAAGTCGATGGATGGGGTAGAGTGAGTAAAAGTACAGATTATGGACATTACTCTGCTAAAAAATATTTGCAACCCACATTTTTCTAATTCATTGGGATTTTTTTTTAATAGAAACAACTCAACATCTTTAGGAAGCCTACTGTCACCAAATCAGTTCTAAGAATTAAGGAAATTTTAAAAATGAATAAAGCATGGTATTTGTTGGCAAAGAATCTATTTTCAACTTCAGGAGATAATGCAATACCCTGATGATATGTACTAACAGTAAGAATATGTGTGCATTAAAGTGGATCAAATGCCAGGCGTTGAGAACCCAGGAGGAAATAACTATTGAATTTTGTTATGAAAGTCAGGATATTGTAGGAAAAAAATCCACATCTCAACTGAATCAAATCTTTGGGGAGGTCTTGATAAATGAAGATAATTTCAGGCAGAAGAAATATCATTGATTAATGTTATACAATTAACTTTTACATTGAACAACTTTATTGAAATACAAAACTTTATTTTTTACAGCCTTACTAGGCTAAATTCACATCTACAGATCTTCTACTTAAAGTGAATAGTGGAATGTTTTGATATATCTATTTGCAACTTTCTGACAGTCCACTTAAAAATATTTCCATTACCTTATGGAGAATCCTTGCACCTTCATCCACTCCCTTACTCTCTAACCCTTAGCATACACATACCTACTTTCTGCCTTTCCATGTTTTCATTTTATGGACCAACACCCTTAATTTTAATCAGCCTTGAAAGATTCAAAGGCACGAGGACTGAGACCCCATGTTTGGGAGAGGTAGACAGCACGGACACTGAGGAAGGCAAGAAGACGTTCCCCAGGAAATGAGACTGGAGTTGAAATCCTAACCCGTGAGTTCTGGGAACATGACCGAGTTATTAGAGTCTGTGTTGGGTGCTGTCCTTGTTAGGTGCAAAGCCTCAGAGCCATCCTATGCATGACTGAACAAAACATTGCCTGCTCTTGCACCATGCTACCATTGTTCTCCTTTTTGGTCCCATTGCTGCAGCTATGGTGTCAATCTAGCTTGTTGAGGTCTTTTGCTTTTTCGCTGCCTCACTACTTCACCAAGCATTGTGTCTTTATCGAGGGATTGGTCTCTCCTGACAACATGTCCAAAGAACACGAGACGAAGTCTTCCCATGCTTTCTACTAAGGAGCCTTCTGGCGATACTTCTTCCATGATGGGTTTTTGCCAGTTCATGGTACTTTCAGCATAAGGCTTCATCAGCACCATAATTTAAATGAACCAATTCTTCAGTCTCTTTTATTCAATGTCCAACTTTCACATATATATGAAATGATTGAAAATACCATGATTTGGTTCAGGCACTCAGTCCTCAGAGTCACTTACTTTTCAACATTTTAACAAAGGTCTTGTTGCAGCAGATTTACCTAATGCCATATGCATTTGATTTCTTGACTGCTCCTTCTATGATTATTGATTGTAGATCCCAGCAAGACATTTTCTCCATTTACCAGGATGTTACTTATTGGTCCAGTTGTGAGGATTTTGTTTGCTTTCCATGGATTTGTAATCCATATTGCAGGCTGCAATCCTTGGTCTTCATCAAGGATTCAATTCCTCTTCACCTTCAGCAAGCACACTTGTGTCATCTGCATATCTCAGGTTGTTAAGAAGCCTTCCTCCAATCCTGAAGCCACTTTCCCCCCATACAATCTAGATTTTCTGATGATGTGCTCACATACAGATTGAGTAAGTATAGTGAGAGGATACAGGCCAGAAACAACCTTTCTTGATTTTAAGCCAGGAAGTGTTCCCTTGTTCTGTTCATACAACTGCCTCGTGATCCATGTAGAGGTTCCTCATGAGCACAGAAAGCTGATTGATGTCTGGTTCCCATTCTTCTCAAGAGCACGCCTACTTTGTTCTACATAGTCTAATACCTTGGCATATCCAATAAAACACAAATTAATATCTTTCTAGGATTCTGTGTTTTCAGTCAAGATCCATCTGACTGAATCAGCAATGATATCCCTTGATCCGTGACCTTGTCTAAATCCAGCCTGCATCTCTGAAAAGACCTATCAATGTATTGCTACAATCCCTGCTCAATGATCTTCAACAAAATTTTACTTAGATCTGATAGTGATGATATTGTGCTATGATTTGCTAATTCTGCTGTGTCCCCTTTCTTTCATATGACCATAAATATGAATCTCTTCCAGTCAGTGGGCTAAGTAGCTGTCTTCCAGATTTGGGGACATAGATGAGTAAGTGCTTCCAGTGCCTCATCAGCTTGTTGAAACATTTCAGGTGCTATTCCTGGAGTCATATTTTTGGATAATACTTTCTGTGTAGCTTGAACTTCTTCCATCAATATTATTGCTTCTTGTTCATTTGCTACCTTCTGAAATGGTTGACCATCATCTAGCTCATTTTGGTTCAGTGACTCTGTGTATTCTTTCTATTTTTTTTAATGTTTCCTTAAGAGTTCAACATTTTACTCATAGATTCTTTCAGTATTGCAATTCAAGGCTTGATTTTTTTTTACTTGAGTTCTTTCAGTTTATGGTATGCTGAGCATTTTGGTTTTCGAACTCTACATCTTTGAACATTTCATACTATTTTCTTTGTCGTTTGAGCTACCCTATGAAATTTTTCTACCTAGCTCATTGATTTCATCTTCTCATGCATTTGCTTTAGCTGCTGTATGAGGAAATCAAGTGTCCAAGTCTCTTTTGACATCCCCTGTGATTTTTTAATGTCCTTTCCTGCCTTTTTAATAACCTTTTCCTTCATACATTATGTTCTTTATGTCCATTCCACAGCTCACCAAGTCTTCTGTGACTCATGTTCAATGTATCAAATACGTTCTTGAGCTGTTCTCAAAGTTCACATGGGATATGCTCCAGATTGTATTTTGCCTTTGGTGGATTTATTTTAATTCTCTTAAGTTTCAGCCTGCAATGACATATTAACAGTTGATAGTCTAGATCACAGTTGATCTCTGGGCTCATTTTAGCTGCTGATATTGGGCTTCTTCTTTGTTTCTTCTCTTTAAAAAATCATTTTATTGGGGGCTCATACAACTCATCACAATCCATCCATAGTATGTCAAGCACATTTGTACATTTGTTGTCCTCATTATTCGTAAAACATTTGTTTTCTACTTAAGTCCTTAGTAACAGCTCTTCCTTTTCCCCCTCCCTCCCTGATTTTCCCTCCCTCATGCACCCTTGATAATTTATAAATTACTATTGTTTTGTCATATCTTACACTGTCTGATGTCTCCCTTCACCTACTTCCCTGTTGTCTGTACCCCAGGAAGGAGCTTACAGATGTAAGCCAATTGATTTATGTGTATTCCATCTGGAGAAGTCTAACCTTTTGTGTTGTTCAAAAAAGTTAGATGAATGAAGAATTCATTGGTGTGGCCAAATTCTGTATGCCATCTCTAGTTTCATGTGTATCACCAGGGTCCTATTTTCCAATTATTGTTCTTTTATCTTTATTTCCAGCTTTTGCATTCCAATTTCTAATGATTATTTGTGCATCTTGATTTGATATTTAATCAATTACAGACTGAAGTCATTGATAAAATCCTTCAATTTCTACAGTACTACCTTTAGTGACTGAGGCATAAATATGAGTAATATTTGTATTGATTGGATTTTCTTGGTTTTGGATAGATAGCATTCTCCTATCACAGATAGCATTATACTTCGAGATAAGATCTTGAACTATCCTTTTCAACTCTGAAGTGATGCCATTCCTCTTGAATCTGTCATTGTAAGCATGGTCAATTTTATGATTTTTCGATCAGAATAGCTAATAATAATCCATTTCTGTTCATTAGAGCCTAGCGTGTTGATCAATATGATTCCATTTCTTGTTTGACAACTTTCATTTTTCATACTTCATGCATTCCAAGTTTTGAGTATTAAAGAATGTTTGCAGTACTTTCTTCGCCTTTGGAGTCATGCCCCATCAGCAACTGAGGGTCACTCAGGCTTCACTCCCGCCAGCTTTACTCCTTACTCCTGCCTCGGTCATAATGTGAGTGCCTCCTGACCTGAGGGACTCAGATTCTGGTACTCTCTGGTTATGCTCTGCATCTATTACTGATGAGGTTTTCAGTGTCTGACAGTTACACTGCTATCCATCAGGTTTACAGTGGCTAATTCCTCAGAAATGGACAGCCTGATTTTTCCTTTGTAGTCTGGTTTTTGTGTGAGAGCTCTGTTGAAACCTGCTCACTTTGCATGAATCTGCTAGTGTTTGAAATACCAATGGCACAGCTTCCAGCATCACAGCAACAACCTCTGCAGTGGCACAAACTGACAGTGCTGGTTTATTTGGTAAACGTAGCCTGTATGGTATTTGTTTTTTAAATAGTGATCTACTTTGATTCCAGATTATTTTCTTTTTAAATCTTGGCATTTCCCATCCCATAATGTTATAATTTCATTGTATCTTATATAATTTCTGTTTCATCCCTAATAATTTGCTGTGTTTCTGACTCCTGCTTTAAAATATTTCAGTCACTGAGAATTATTTTATCCTTTCACTAGTTTACTCTCTTCTTGAATTTGCTCCCTACTGCAGATAAAATAAGGAAAAGATCTCTTTGGTCATATTACTTAAGGCATGGATGAGCTTATTATTGTACTAGGGCATATAGGGCACCACAATGTCTTCCTTTAGTACAATACTCCAACCAATATAAACTACTCTTTACTCAAGGAATTGTATTCCCAAATTATTTATATATGTAATATTGTGGCAGTCATGTGCTTATGTTAAGTTTATGATTGAAATGTAGGGGTGGAGTCTAGCCTGTTAATCTGGAGATAACAGCCATTGAGGCCTCTATGTGGGCATGTCTTTCACCTGAGACTCCTGGGAAATCTCGCAATATTTCCCTTGTGAAGATGAGAAGCTATCTTCCCCAGTTGTTGGGAGTTAGTTTCAGAGATGATTAATCAGGGACAAGACAAGCTGGCAGCGTTTGAGAAGCTGGAGGAGCCGGCGGAGAGACCACACAGCTCTGCCCTGATGGAGCCAGACCTCTGAAGCTGGGGCGGCCACATGGAGACCTCTGCCAGCGATGAGTTGCTTCTGCTGTTGATGGACCCTGAGCCCTGGAGGCGAGGTGCCCTGCCAGCACCGGGATTCTGCAACCATTGACCTGTGACTTTGTGAGTCGGAAGAAGACTTTATAGACTGATTTCGGGCATATGGGTTAATTTTGGACTTATGACTTTGAACTGGACTGGGCTGGGATGCTTTCTCCATGTGCCATTCCTTTTGTATATAAACTCTTTCCTTTTATCGATATGTGTGTCCTTGAATTTGTTTCTCTAGTCTACCTGGACTAACACAAAAATAAATTATATATATATATATATATATATATATATATATATATATATATATATATATATATATATTCTTTCCCAACCTCTACAAATAAGCATGAAATGAAAGGAGAATAACTACAATATTATTGTTGTTGTCAGATGCTACGTAGGTTCTACTCAGAGTGACCCTCCCTGTAACAGAAGGAAGTGATGCCCAGTCCCGCTGCGCCCTCACAGTTGGTATGTCTGAGCCCCTCGTCGCAGCCATTGTGTCAGTTCATCTTGTCAAGGCTCTCCCTCTGTTTTGCTGCCATTCCAGTTTACAAAACTTGATTGTCCTTCTCCAGAAATTGGTCTCTCCTGACAAAATGTCCAAAGCACTTGAGTTGAAGCTTCACCATCCTTGCTACTAAGGTGTATTCTTTTTGTTTGTCTGTCCTTCTGCTAGTACATGGCACCTTCAATATATGTGGCCAGTATTGTATTCGAATGCATTGATCCTTCATCAGTTTCCCTTATTCAATGTCCAACTTTGACATGCACGTGAGGTGATTGAAAACACTGTAGCATGGGTCAGGGAACCTTAGTCTTCAATGGAACCTCTCTGCTTTCCAACACTCTAAGGAGATCTTGTGCAGCAGATTTACCCAATGCCAGGTGTCATTTGAAGTCTTTTTTAATAACATTGATTGTGGATCCAAGCAAAATGAAATATTTCACAATATGTTAGAGCTGTGTATAAGGAATTTTTTCTATAAAGTTGTATAATTAAATTTTAAAGAAAACAACCTTATCACATGCAAAGCACTCCCCATTACACTTAAGACATTTCTCAAATCTGCGATTCCATTCTTGGGAGCACTTTTCAAACTCATCTGTTGGGATGGCTGACTGCACCTCCCTCGTTTTTATCTTTACTTCTTCTACATCAAATCACTGTCCTTTCATATCTTTCTTTATTCTCAGAAACAAAGAGAAGTCACACAGTCAGATCAGGTGAATAAGATGCATGTTCTTTCCAAAAACTGGCACACTGAGATGGCTGCATCAGCAGGTATACTGCCATGGTGGAAAAACTAGTGTCCCATCTGCCACAAATCAGGCCTTTTCTTGTTGCACACTGTTATGCAATCTCTTCAGAGCTTCTGAATAGAAAGCTTGATTAGCAGTCTCACCTGATGAAGTGAACTCCAAATGCATTACAAGTCGACATTTTCATCTGCTTCTCAAGTTTATAGATGTTCAGAAGGTTTGTCATCAATTGACATTTGACATTTTTTTGAAATGAAAAAACTACTGGTACCCTTGAGTTTTCCCCAGAGCACTGTCTTTGTAAGCTATGTTCAATATCAAACAGTTTCTGCGACATTTTTCCCAAACAGGAAACAAAATTTCAAAACTGGCCTCTTAAATCAGTCATCACATGATCACGAGGTGTGAATGGGATCAGGTATCAGGCATCATATGACCCCAAAATAAGCAACCATATGGATGTTGATGAAAGGGGTCATAGTGGAGACTGAAGGCCCATCTGCAGATCATTGGCCGTTCCCTCACAGAAGGGTCACAAGGAAGGGATGAGCCAGTATAGTACCAAGGAAAAACACAACATTCCTCTAGTTCTTTAATGCTTCTCCTCTTCCCCAGTATCAAGAACCCAGTTCTACCTTACAAATCCAGCTAGACTGGAGCATGTACACTGGTACATCTCATCACATGGAATCCTCGATAGATTCCCTCAGGAATAGTAATGGGAGTAGCAATACTGTGAGGGCAGGAGGAAGGGAGAGTGGAAAGGGAGAGAAAGGTGGAACTGATGATCTAAATAATCAGTGTATTATCGCCTCTGCCTGGGGGGAGGGCGTGAACAACAGAGGCAAGGGTGACGTGAAACAGTGGATAATGTAAGACATGAAGATAATAATTTATAATTTATCAAGGACCCATGAGAGTGGAAGAAGGAGGGGAAAAAGAGGAGCTGACACCAAGGACTCAAATAGAAAGTAAATGTTTTGGAAAATGATGATGGCCACATATGTACAAATGTGCTTGACAAAATTGATGTATGGATTGCTATAAGATCTCTGAAAGCTCCCCCAAATATGATTGTTTAAAACATCAGCCAACATAAAAAGTGAGTTTCAAGTTAAATTACTTTTATGAAAAATTTCACTGGTACCATCACCCAGATGATGACACTGAGCACACTAACCCAGAGCGAGCTGCTTGATGCTGTCCTGGCGGGGGTTGGGGGAAATTGTGCACTTCAAAAACTGCTCCACCCAGAGTAATTCTGCTATTTTAGGTTTCTACTGATTCGTTGATACCCTCTCAGCGTAGGTGCATGTGTATGTATCATCTATCTTCTCCATATAACTATGCTCTCAAGCTTAATGCTATCAAGTCCATGCCAACTCATGGTGAGCTTCAAGGACAAGCTGAACCTGCCTCTGTAGGTTTCTGAGCCTGTCCATTCTTTGCAGGGGTCGAAGCAGCTCCGTCTCCTGCTATAACTACACTAGGAAGCTGAAAATCATTCATGGAAAAATTCCATTATTTTAAAATTCCCTCGGCACAAACTTTCTGATCTCCCCATATATATATATTTAGCTGCCAACACTGACTATAGAGACTATAGATTTTTTTTTTTTCCTCAGCAGGCAGAGTCATGCCTCTGCAGCCAGAAATCTCTTCATCGAGGCTTCCTGGTGCAGAACCATCATTTCTCTGCTATATTGGCTAAAACAGTAATTTGACGTCAAACCCAAGTTCATCTATTGATTTTACAAGAAAGCATTCTTCAGTAGACTAGATTTTACATTTGCTCTTAAAATGAGAATTGGGACGTAGACTTAAGGCACAAATCTATCGAGAAAAGCTCCCGAAGCCCGCTCTCAAGTAGGAGCCACAAGCCGTCATACTTATTCCACCGCAGTCACACGTGATTGTTCCTTTTAGTTGAATAGGTTGACAGTGTTACAGAAATTACTACTCGCAACGGTTATCTCCCCCAAATGCACGCGATTTGCTGGTGAGTGTGGGCACTGTTGTTGAAATGCCTGCCTGCGTTCTCTCCGGTGTGATCTCGCTGCCGGCCAGTGCCTCCCTCCCAGGCAGGCCGTGTCAGGGCCCATCATGACAGGGCCCTCGCTGCGCCTGCTTGCTAAATCATCCTGTACTCAGCCACGGGGAGTAGGGGAGAGAGAACGGAGCTCCTGAAGAGAGACCGGCTTTGCTGTCCGTCTACTCTCCCTCGGCTTTTAGAGTCGGGGGGAGGTAGGAAGGGAGGGAGGGTGCTGGAAACGACTGTATGCCCAGTTGCAATAAACAGAAGAAATTTTATTGATTTCCTTATTCTTTGAGGGCTTAGAAGCAGCATCGGAAATTGTGAAGCAGCGCTGCCCAGAGCTCAATAAGGCTGCTCTGAGAGCGGAACCTAACAGATGAGGGAATCTACCCATCATCACCTGCTGCCTCAGACTGCTGGGCTTGTGTCTTCAGTTCTGAATATAGAAAACTTGAGCTAGCAGGCCTCCATCTTTGGCATTGCTGGGTAGGAGGTGGAATGGACCTTACTTCTTCTTTCATGTTTTCCCTCATTTATATCTAAAGTGCCACGCTGGTAAAGGGTCTTGTAAACAACTGCCCAGGAGCCCAAGTCCATGTTCTTTTCTTGATAATCACCTTTTGTAGCATCCAAGTCTTTAAAAGATCCTTTATTTTAGAGACGAGATTGAGTGATTTGCCAACTATTGCACTGCAGAACACACCGTTCTCTGAAACACAGGGAATTTTCTGATGTCGAAATTCACAGATGTAAGACCCTTAAATTCATAAGCACAATGTTTGCTTGCGACGTCATCCTTAGGTGACAGGCTCAGAAACCGGTTCCATGTGAGCAGGCCAAGTCCTGCACTTTATTAAGTTGTTACCAAAAATCGCTGGGCTTTCGAATTGTAGCATCATAAATTGTACTTTACAGGACTCTCAATTATTGTCGTCTTATCTACTCCAAAAGCCCTATGAAGTTGAAATGCAATATTTCATTTCTGACACTTAATCTATGAGAGTGTCCTTGGAGATCAATTATGCCTTTAAAATAATTTACGCACATTCTATAGTGATGGCACTGCACTGAAAGTGCTATCAGAATATTCTGGGTCTTATAAATAGGCTCAATGGGGAAGGGAGAGTGAGACTTCAATAGTTAGGCTTAACTGAAGAACTGGAGTTAATCAGAAAAAAATTAGTTAATTCAAGTGGTTAATAATGATAACAGTAGCCACTATTTTCAATACTCTAAATACTCATCTATAGATTCTATTATCTACTTTATAGCCTCATTGCTGATGAGTTGGGATCAGAAAAATAGATAATGGGGCTTTTAAAACATTCATGGAAGATTCCTTAACTTTTTGGTATTTTTCTGTTACTAACATTTCACTGTTGTTCAGGTTAAGCTTTACTTTCACATTAGATTCAAAGTTGCATTTATTTTCATTTCTATCATGGGTCAATGCCGGGGCTTTCCAGACCTCAACTGGGGCAGGATATAATCTATTCTTCTTTGATGCGCCCAAACCCTGCTCCTTGTAGTGAAGGCTCACTGCAGAACTGTTCTGTACACTGAGCAAAGAACCTGAGAAGCTGGGACCATGTTCTTTCTTCATAAAGCCCAGCTTCTCGGATTCCCAAGGAGAGATTCTGGTGGTGTTGGCGAAACAGCAATCTAGCTGAGAATAATGATTAAGAGGCAGCAGAAGGGTGATGGTGGGGCAGGAGGAAGTTAGAGGGAAACAGAGGAAAGATCTAGGAAGCAAAGCTTTGGATAGAGGTACAAACATAGGTGTGTACTTATATAATTATATTCCTTTATAAAATAGGGGTATTGGCCTAGGTACATATATTTCTGTGGCAACACATTGAGAAAGTGGATGGACTGTAGGACTCTGCACAAGTCCTCCCTCAATGTAAGAACACTTGGTCCTAGCATTCTGTGATGTTCACCCTCCCTACACAATCGCTTAAGACATAATGGGTATCTGAGCAAATGTGGTGAAGAAAGCTGATGGTGCCTAGATATCATGATATAGCATCTGGGGTCTTAAAGGTTTGGCATTAAACAAGCGGCTACCTAGCGAGAAGCAACAAGTTCTCACATCAGCCTGTGTGATCATGAGGTGTCGATGGAATCTGTTCACAGGCACCAGAAGACCCCAAACAAACAAACAAACTAAAACATATTGTTGAGTGTGGTAGTTATATAGTCGCTTGTCAATTTGAGGAGGTGGTGGTCTGTCAATGGAATCAAAGCCAATGAGGCCCCTGTATGGGCATGAGAATTCTCTCCTGAGAATTCTGGAAAATCCATTATTCCTACTTGGTGGTGGAAGGCTTTTCTCACTCTGCTCACTTCCTTGGAGGCACTCTACTGACAAGGAGACAGCAGTTGGTGTAAGACATGAAAACTGTAATGATTTATAAATTATCCAGTGTGCATGAGGGTGGGAGGGAGGGTAAAAAGAGGAGCTGATACCAAGGCTTCAAATAGTAAATATTAGAAAATGATGATGGCAACATCTGTACAAGTAGGCTTGAATTAGCCCCCAATAAAATGATTTTTTAAAAAGTTCTTTATATTGGATCATATTTTCTTTATTGGGAGGGATGGATACTATGGTTTAATAAATAGTAGATTTTGAAGGGAGCTGCCTATTCCCATCCATAAAATCTTCATGATTGAATTGAAAGAGGACAATGTGGTTGAAGCCCTTTCTTCAAGTGAAAAATTCAAAAAAAAGAAAGGAAACAACATTCCAAGGGCCCCTCATCTCCTCACGACTCCAGGGATAGGTATATTTGTATGGAGACAAATACATAGAAAGCACGGTATAAAAAGAGAACAACACACTGTATTTCTATAAAGAGAATATGGTAGCAGATGGAGGGATTGCCCAGGAAAAATATATTTCTTGAAAATTTAGAAATCCATATGGTATGAGTTCCAGAGAGCAGAGAAGGAAGAGATAGTTCCTGAAAGAAAACCTACTTTTTGCTGACAGACTGAATCGATGGCAAATGTGATTATTGAGACTGAAAATGTTCTGGTCAAAGACGAGAAGTAAGTACAAACAGTTATATTTTGTCATTCTTAGAATTTAAGCCTTAGGGAACGTACCTTAACAAGGGATTTTCTTATACCACATTTATTTAATGTGGATTATAAAACTTTATGGTGTGAAATGAGTTTCTTTTTTAGGCTAATCTGTCAAGTGTTGCATGCCAGAAAGGGCTGTATTAAAGGTGTATCTTATGTAGCTAAAATAATGGAGCAGCTCGTATTTGTCTTCAGTTAAAAACAAAACAAAAGAAGAGATGCCGCACATCCACAGAGGTGGATGCCTTAAGCATTCACACTATTCAAAATCATTTTCATTTCTGTTTGCAGTTGATGTATTCTTCAAACTCTCAGCTGTACACTACCTCTTAAGTCTCAAGCTGTAAGCCATCCCTGCTGTTTGTCAGCTCGGGTTTTAACTTTTGTGTTCTCCCAGAACATAGTTCATTGCTTATTATAAGAGCACGAGTGTTTTTAAATAGGTCATTCATTCACTTTTAACACTGGAAAATTCTGGGATTCTAAATTTGTTATCTAACATCCATGTTTATAACATATAATTATATCTATAATTATGTGGAAATGAAGACTAAACTTTTTCCCAGTAGAAAGTCCCTTATTTCTTCAGCAAAGAAAACAGATCTGTAATAAAACATTTGTTATTTCAACATTCTTCAGAGTACAATTTAGCGCCATGTTCATTATTTCCATGTTCATTATGCTGTGCAACCATTTGCCTTCCCCATTCACAAATATCTTCACCTCTCTTACCAGAAACTTATGTCTGCTAAAAATTTAATTCTTTTTCTTTGCCCTCACATCCACTAAGAGTGACCACTGGTCAACCTTGGTTACTTTGTATTGGACTATTCTAGATATTTCATATCACAGGATCATACAGTATTTGCCTTTTTGTGATTGACTCATTTCACTCTGTATAATGTTTGCAAGGTTCCTCGGGGTTATAAGGCATAGCAGCATTTCATTTCACTTATGGCTGAAGGACTATGGCTTCGGTATCACAAGTAACAGGTCTGAACTGATATCATGCTTAGATCACATCATCCTGCATATCTTCCATCATTCAGTGTATGGTTTTGATGAAGATTCCCAACAGCTACAGTTTAATGGGTGAGTTCTTTTCCAAGGCCTGCACTAACTTGTCCCTCTTGGTTACCGTGAGTTGATTCTGACTCATGACAACCCCAATGTGTTACAGAATACAACTGTACCATAGCATTTTTTTGGCTGCAATCTTAGCAGAAACTGATTACCAGCCCTTTTCTTTCGTGATGCTGCTGGGCGAATGGAAGCGCCAATTTTTGTTCAGCATTTGAGTATTAACTAAGACCCTTTACCCGTTCACTTGGCATGTGAAGATCTAGGGGAAGCAGTACCTGGGTGCCAGTATGTTTCCTCTCTCCCTCTCAGTGTAATAAGAGTATGAATGTCTTTAACTCAGACCAGCTTCACAGCTAAAATCAAAACCCCAAACAAACTTACTGCCATCAGTCGATTCTGACACAAAGTCACCCTCTGGGGTGCGGGGCGGACTACCCTGTGGGTTTTGGAGATTGGAATTCTTTACGGGAGTAAAAAGCTCCACTTTTCTCCCCACAAAGAGGCTAGGGGTTTTGAATCACTGATCTTGAGTTGAGCAGCCCAACTCATAAGCTCTATGCCACTAGGGCATCACAAGTAAGACAAGTATGTTTACATTACATTTGTGTTTTTAATTAGAATTCTCTTATTATTTAAACACGTAGTATAACCACTAGCTTGTAGTACCTGTTCACAAGACATTTTATTTTTATCTGTCAGAAAATTGGTATAATATATTAGCTAAGGTAACACAAGTCATTTTATAGTCACTATATGAATTTTAGAAAGTCATCATAAAAATGCAAGCCTATGAATATGTGATGGCCCATATACCATTGAGGTCCACTCATGTGTTCTGAGAACACAAAGGTGCTCCCAGTTGAGGTTTTAATACAGTCAACATTTTCTTATAAAGAAATATACCATTGTCATGGAAACTTTAAGACCAAACTTAAGTTTCAGATTTTGGAATATGGATCCCAGTAAAGGGTATCATCTTTGCTTACAAAGCATTGTGCTCATTTCCAGAACAATTAGAAATATTTATTTGCTGTTCTCTTCTTTGGATTGAAAAGGAAACATGGAGGGGCTCATATTGGTATTTAAGTTGACTAGCTAAACAATGCTTGACTTTAAAGATGGATGAGTATTAAAACATTGTTTACTTGGTAAGTCACAAGATCAATTTTTTCATGTCTCAAATATGTAGAAATGGGTCCCCAAATATGAGGGTGAATGGATTGGGTATATGTGTGGACTGTTTACATAATTCCTAATGTTTACATAATTTTGAAGAACTTGTGGAGAAAAAGACTTATTAATATAGAGCTAATCACAAAATTGAATACTCAGAGGGATTTAAAAGGACTAGAAACAAAAAATTAAAAGCTAACAAATCTATAAATATAACAAAACCCAGAAAAATAGCACCATTTTGTTAATGACCTGGTTACCTACTCCTTGTTTTCCTCTTCAAATTTTTGTTTTAATTATAATGGAGAAAATGAGCATAATCCAGTCCCCTTTCCTTGTACAGTTGATAAACATGATCATTTTTATTATCATTAGAAAGCATAGATTTTGTGATTTTATGAAGAAACCTCCCTGTTAAGAGCTCCTCAGATGAACTTGGGAAACTGGACTTGAGACAGAAAGGAGCCTTGGGGCCTAAGCATGGAGGTACTAACCCCACCACCTGCCCTATGGAGAAAGAAGAGGCCATCTGTTTCCAAAACCAATTAAAGTCTCAGAACTCAAAGGGGCAGTTCCAACCTCTGCTCTGGAGTCCTCACGAGTCGGAATTCACCCTGACATTGATTCTGTGTCTGGCATGAGATGGTGGCTCTGCTAACGTCTGAGGCTAAAACTCTCCCACACTCAGAGGAAAAGAATCAGGTAAATCATTTGCTTGCTTTCCTGAGAATACACCAGGCCCCGAGAAACCAGGTGTGAAATCAGATCTCAGGACAAATGCTTCCTCAACATACAATGGTGAATGTTCTCCTGCAGCTATACCAAAAGGGTTTTGAGTTGGTTTCGAGGCCAGCTGTCCCCAATTTAATGATTGCTTCGAAACTTAGAAAAGCAACTACAGGAACTCATGTGATCTCTTCCAATCAGATGTCCCGTACAACACTCAACTTTGCAGTCACTACTTTAATAGCAAGCAACGGCTGTTCTTTCCCCTCCCAAATGTCCTTATATTTTCTCATATAAGTTGTCTGAATTGCCTCCTTCTTGGATCACTCGTTCAAAAATTCACTGGACTTTGTGATTCCCAATTCACAAAATGTCTGGTGTCTCAATAGTTGTTCTTTACTTTTTCATTTCAACCAGACTCTGTAATTTTTCTCAACAATAGTATTTATACTACCAATATAAGTTTGAACTCCATATAAGTAAATAAACTTACTGATTTCCTCTGGTTCCCTTAAAAAAGGGGAAAATGCAGAGTGTCCAACTTTCATCTGCCTCGGTGTCGGTGAGAGTTGACTCTACTTGTAAGGATATATGTCTGATGACTGCAAGAACGTTCAACATGCTAATTTCTACTTTCAGACCGGTTTCTTCTTTCGTCTAGCTAACTCTGAAACCGATTGCCAGAATTCACATTTGTACAGTGATATAGCCTTTGTCCTGTATCTCTGTGTTTCAAAGGTGGGTCACTAGGCACAGAGACACGAGGTGTATTTCTGGAATCCATTCGTACAACAGAGCAATTAGCAATAAGTCACCTACAGATGATATTCCAGGAAAGCATCACCTTGATCACTATATTAACATTATGTGCATTGGATCTGATGCAGGAAGATGCAATAATGAGACACGTGTGAAAGAGAGGGTGGGATTTCAGAAATGTCCAGTTACCTGTTACTTCCGTTTTAAGTTTCTAGTGGCTCAATAGTAGAGAGCATCACAAAATGTCCTCTCCTATGTGAACTACTTGCTTATACAAAGCATAACAGAAAGGGGTGCCTCTTTGGGGTTTTGGAAGCACTATGTGCCACTTCTGAACCAGTTGCTTTGACTCACCCTCAGAATGACTCACACAGTTGTGTTTGTGTGTCAGGTTGTCATGCAAGCTGCTGTGTCATTTGGGAATGAGGATCCTGCCTAGCCATTTGTATTCCAAATATCTGCGGAAGCTGGGAACATTATGTTAAGCCTTTGGAAAGCACCAATAGGGCATTCTCAATGACTGGGAGGAAATCGATGCCCTCTTCTGCAGGCAACTTTCACCCTTTGAGAAACTTATTCTGGCTTGTTACTTGGGCTTGGGATTGGATGTCTAACTATGGTACATCGCATGGTCATGCCTCCTGATCATGAACTTGAACTTTTCTGGCTTCTAACAAGAAGTTTGGTAGCAACAAGTCATCCTCAAGTGGAAATGGTAGATAAAAGACTGGACTTGGAAAGACCTAGGTGATAAAATAAGTTGTACCAGCAGATGGTTTAAGCTTCTTTGACAGTAACTTCTATTGCACTGCCTTCTCTCTTATAATCTAAGTCTATTGCCTCATGTTTTTTTAAATTATTATTACTGATGGACTAAGGGAAAATCTCAGTCCGGGTTTATAGAAAGATCTGCATGATATTCTGGAAAAACTAAGCAATGGGCAATTGAAGCATTATAGCACATCCCAGGGTTGACTTTGAAGGACAGTCCTGTAGAGAAATCCTCCCAGCAATCAGGATTTTGAGCTGTACAGTTGGTTGTACACTTTGTCTACAAAGTGGCTGGATTCCATAAATGGTTAAGCTGTCAACTGCCACACAAAATACTGATGATTCAAATCCACCTAGAGACACCCTAGAGATTTGCTTCCCAAATGTCAGAGCTTAAAAAAACAAAACCTTACGGAGTTATTCTATTCTGCACATGCAGATTCACCATGAGTCAGAATTGACTAATAACACCAAAAAACTACAATGAGCTTGAAAAAGGGTCAGGGGTATGGATTTATAGCAACTAATGTACATTTATCAATGATTTCCCTGTGTTCTTAGGGATTTGTGAATGAACTGAATTAGAAGGTTAGTGGAAAGACATTTGCAGAGATTGTGTGTGGATGGACCTCTCTGAATAGACATAGACTATGGAGATATTTATGTTCCGTGTGAATGCCCACTAAAGGATACTGACTGCAGAAGAGATTCTAAATAATGACCTTTGAAAATGACTCTGTGCATTGCAGTCAGCCTCTTTTTCTTGCCACCCCAGAGCTTACTCAATGGGCCCAGCAAAGTGGCTATGTTAGCCAGGATGGAGGTCATGCTTAGACTCAACTCTGTGGACTTACTTTACCCAGGCTGGTCTGGATCACATGACAGGGGAAAACATAATAATGTCCACAGCAGAGAGCAGCTCAGAATCTCTGATAGAGTACCCAGGCTCCCCAGACGGATTACACTAGAACTCCTGCATGGCAAAGATTTGCTTTCAGTGGAATAGGACATGTATTATCAATGATCTAATATTCTTTTTTCCAACACTCCCAGGGTCATTCTAGTAGGTGCAGAATTCTGAGTCCTGAGGTTCTGAGTGAAGCCACAAGACAAAGAAAATGGGTTGAAGACGATCATATCAATGCAAATGAGGTGGGATGGAGAGGAGACCCAAGCCCCATCTGTAGACAATTGGACATCCCTTCACAGAAGGGTAACAAAAAAGAGATGGGCCAGCCAGAGTTTAGTATAGCAAGGACAAAATATACACTATTTCTAATTCTTTAATGCTTCCTCCCCCCACTATCATGATCCCAGTTTTACCTTACAGATCCAGTGAGACCTGAGCCTATACACTGGTACAGATAAGTGCTCTTCACACATGGAATCTAGGACAGATAAATCCCTCAGGGACAAAAATGAGAGTAGTCATACCAGCAGGGTAAGGAAAAGAAAGGTCGGGGGGTGGGGGAGAAAGGGGCACTGATTGCAATGATTGACTATAGCAGACCCCCACTCAGAGGCGGGGGGAGACCAATGGAAACAGGAGTGAAGGGAGACAGCAGATGGTGTAAGATATGAAAATAATAATAGTTTATAATTAAGGCTTCATGAGGATGGGGAGGTGGGAGATGGAGGGAAAAAATGAGGAGCAGATACCAGGGCACAAGTTGAAAGAAAATGTTTTGAAAAGGATGATGGCAGTATATATACAGATGTGCTTGACACAATAGCTGTATGGATTGTTATGAGTGGTAGGAGCCTCCCCTTCCCCACAAAATGATTTTTTTTAAATGGGACTTGAGCAAAGAACGCTACCCTCATGACAATGTGTTCGCAGAATATATCATTCAAGAACTCAGGCGTGGGTCTGATCAGCAACCATTTCATAACAAGGAAAATGAGAAGTGGAAGTGTATACACAGTAAGGAGACAAGGCTCAGTTAGGAATGAAAAGTACAGAAAGGTTTTATTGAGACAAGGGAAAAGAACTCCGGGACAGGTTCTGCAGCCTAATGAGTTAGGTTAGAAAAGCTGTGCTTGGAACTGTGGCAGAGGGATGTATATGTAGGATATAGGGTTTGAGCTGCAGGCATAAAGGGAAGGCGGAGGTTTCTTGTGCTGCGTTTGCAAGTTTTGGGTCTGGAGATGACCTGTTAGCAAATCTCTTTTTGCAAAGTTGCTTCCTGCAATGCTAGGGAGAAGGGCTGTGTCCTGCTCGGAGGAGAGAAGCTCTGTGAGATGCCAGAAGCAGGAGTCACACACACAGTTCAGCAGGTTGTTCATCTCCCTCTTGTGAGACTGGTGCAAGCAGCTGCCTTAGTTGGAACTCAGCCCAAACCGGAAGTGCAACAGTGAGCTCAGGGTCAGGAAATTAACTTATTTCCCCACAGACCTTCCCACTCAAAAGTGATAAGCTCAACTGAAACTTCCAATGACTTCGGATGAGCCCGTTGTGGTCCTAGTTGGGAGATAGCACCCTGAAAAGTAGGATAGAAGAGTTCTGTTTTGTAAGGTACACCAATGCTCTGAATAAGAGATTGGTACATGGTGCAGTCTCTCCAGACTCTGTAAGAAACTAGGGAGAGCATGGGAATGGTTCCTCCCACAAGTGAGGCTCTCATTCCAGCCATTTTGAGTTAGAGATACTAGTTAGTGTCCATGGAGAAAATGCTTCCATAAGGCAACATAAAAATGGCTCCACTGAACAGGAAGATGAACTCACCCTTTAGACATGTTGGGCTCCTTATTATGCACCAAGGAGCCCTGGTAGCTTGGTGATTCTGTATTGGTTGTGATCTGTAAGGTCACCAGTTCAAAACCACTAGCTGCTCCTTGAGAGAAAGACAAGACTTTCTGCTCCCATAAAGAGTCACAGTCTCAGAAACTCACAGGGGTAGTTCCCCTCTCCTTTAAGGCTACTCTCAGTCAGCATTGACTCAAAGACAGTGAGTCTGTATATATATTTTTTCAGTTTTGTGATGCATGGGATTCACAGGAAAGAAAATAAATAAAAGGGGACAGATATAATCTTCTGATCTCTGTGTTGCAATGATGGCATGAAATACTACAGCTAGAACCATGGAAAATTTTCAGAATGTCTCAGTACTTTCATACCCAACAGTAAAGGTTAAGGGAGAACTCGGTAAATAAAGAAGGCTGGAACTTAATGATTCAAACCCTTAGGAAATGAAAGTTTGGGTTACTTAACAAATCAAAAATTTTTTCATTTCTGATTGAGAGCAAGGAAGGGACTAACCTTCATAGTAAACTTGTGTACGCAGAGCTTCTCCCCACCCCTAAAATAGATCCCTACCCCCTTGCAATCATATTCAACAATTTCCCTAAATATTTCATCTCTACTTTCTCTTAATCCTCTCATCTTTTCCCTCTTTCTGTCTGAAATGGCTTTGATATTATCCCGTCCTTTTTCAGGCAGGTAGTAGAAACTTGAGTGGTGTCCCCATTAACTATCACTGAACATGACCCGTGCTATCACTGAACTGTGCTGAGCTCATGACAACCTGAGAATTAATATGGTAGTGTGTAGCATCCCACAATGAATAAAAATTGCCCTTTCTGCTGTTTGCCTCCTCCTTCCTTTTGTTCCCTTCTATTACGTTCTCATTTTTAGAATCTCCTCACGGAGCTCTGATAGTGTAGTGGGTTACAGGTTAGGTTCCTGACAGTTTAGCAGTTCAAAAGCACCAGCCACTCTGAGGGAGAAAGATGGGACTTTTTAATCCGATAAAGAGTTGCCATCGTGGAAACCCACAAGGGCAGTTCTGTCTCGTTCCACAGCGTCGCTGTGAGTGGGCATTGACTGGATGGCAGTGGGTTTGGGTCTGGATGTTTTCACTGGCGTGCCTGCAGGTGTGGAGTGGGTCTTGATTGCATAGCATTCTCTTTCCTCACTATTAGTTGCCAATAAATTTCCCTTGGGTTTTAAAACATACCAGATATATATGAACTTGAGATACTATTAATGGCTTTTACCAATCTTCTGAGGTAAGTTAGTGATCATTAATAATTACCAAACATTGAAATTTCTTTTAAATAAGTTTTTTATATAAAGGATCTGTAGTCCTGAGAGAAGAGAGAGTTGCTAATCAAATATGGATCATTTTTAAGTGGGAATTTAACTCCCCCATTGAAATCTATTATTTCTCTCTGTATAATTTTTGCCTTCTCCCAATCGCCCTTATTATTTTTATTCATTCTTTTTAATGAACCACCCAGAAACATGCTCTAACCTTTCATCACACTGTGGCTGAATTCAACCACTTGTCCTCTCCACCCACTTGAGCAAGTTCAAACACTAGCCTGACTTACATCTTGGATTCCTGAAACCTGACATCAGCAAATAATAAATGAAGCTCCATTGGGTGATGTGTATTAGTTTTAAAATTCACAGATATTAGCAATAGTGTTTATGAAAACTACTCCCTATATTAATCATATTGATATGATGATTGAATACCATGAGAAAAACACCACCCAATAAAATGTAAAGTGTTGGTTTCTGTTGGGAAACGTTTGAAAGATTTGAGTGCTTACTTTCAAAGAAGTACAGACTCCCTGATTTTTAGTTCTTTTCTGTATCTCATGTCATGGATAAGTGAGCCATTTGGAAAATAGATCTGTGCTTAGTTTGGTTGTTTAAAGGTTTTCCTAGTCTTCACTCACAATTGAACTGCAAGAGGTCTTGCTGTTAAATTTCTACAGTCAGAAGCTGAAGACAACTCAGAGTTGGAAGACAAGAAATGCTGTCTCCTTCTTTGGAAAGCCATGCTAGACACAAAGGACAAGAACTGGACACAAAGGGAAAATGATTTATTTTGCTTCCTAGTGTCTAGGATCCAATTCTTGTTATGTTACAGTTTGGAAAGGATTGCATTAACAAAAGTAGATGCACACATACAGACATGAGAGGGGCTTCAGGGAATACCTTTCAATAAGGGCTGTGTGGATGCTTCTGACTCAGACTACCTCCAAGCCTTAATGCAAACAATCTAGAAATGCATCTGACTACCTGATTGCATGGAAATGACAAATGACCACAAGACCTATTTTTAAAAAGAAAACAGCAATAAGAAAGCCTTATTTGGGGTTGTAAAAAGTTGGTTAGGTGTTTCTTTGTTTGTGCTTTTTTGTGGACATCACTGCTCCGGTGTTTAGCTTTTTAAAGAAGTAATTTACTTTTTTAAAGAAAAAATTAATGACCATATTTGTTGAAGTAGAAAACCCACATAATACCAATGAAAACTAAGGGTTGCTTCTTTGGAAACATTAAAGCCCCTGGGAAGACTAATGAAAGCATGTGAAAATAAAGATAGGAATGAAATGGAGATAGAACTACTGTGAAATCTTGGATTGGAATAGAAGTACTAAATATTAAGAAAACCGTTAGAGGTAATAGTACAGGCTAGTTTTGCTCATTGAGTACCTGAAAAATAAACCAACAAATATTAAGAAAATGTTTTAATAACTGAGTTGAAGCCTAGATGAGTTCCTACAGTGAGGTTAAGAGCTTCATTTTCTTTCTTGGAAAGATTGGTGATTCAAATCCACTAGCCACTGCCCCAGAGGGAAGACCTGGTGGTTGGAAAAGTGATAGGACAGTTCTACTTTGCCAAGTAAAGTCGCAACTACTCAAAACTGACTTGATGACCCGAAACAACAAAAGCACGTTATGTCCAAGGGGGACACAGAGGATCCATATCAAATATGAAATGTAAAAGGTTTATGAGGTTCAAAGCAAGGTTAGGTTATCTTCTGGATCCCAACCCTTTGCAGTCTGCTAGAAAGAACGACTCTTCAGCCAGACCAGGGGCTCCACCTTTCTTGAAAGAGAAATTAGATCTACACTCAAATGCTTCAAGGAAGGCCTGGAGACTCTTCGTGGTCATTGACAGGGATTCTTGTGCTCATGCTTCGGGGACTCAAAACTCCAGTTCTTTCCAAAGGTCTCCATTTCTGAAATGAGTATCAAATCTCGGGGGAGACATTTGTTCCCTGGAGGATCAGGAGAGGAGAAAAGAGCAGCAATGACAGAGTAATTGGTTTTCTTTTTTTGTCATCCAAATGTCAGGTGCAGGCAAGAGGTTTCTCGAAATGCTGGGAGGCGAGAGGGCAAAGAAGGGAGGGGAGGAAGGGGCATCCTATAGGGAACCTGCCTTTCAGACCACGGCCTTTCACTCCTGCAGGAGTAGTCTCGTGTGGCGGCAGAGCAGAGCACATGGTGGCACGTTGGGCTTGAGCCTCAGGGGTGACCCCAGCTTTAGTTTCACCTGTTTAATAGATCACGATACCCAACTTCAGAGATTTTAACGTACAAAATGAAGATCATCTAAACGCTGCTGCTGATATTGTTAACTACCTTCCAGTTGGCCTCATGTACTAAAAGCATGTTCTGGAGAACATTAACATGGAGGTTTCAATCTGTCCCTTCATAATGAAAGCTCAAATAAACATGGAGAAAGCTACTTCACTTTGTCCAGAGATTCCAGGAGCTTATCATCTTATTAATAGCCCTGGAAAAAAATTTTAGCACACAAAGGAAAGCTGTTTAATGGCTAAACATATTGATTGATTTATTTAGAAAAGCTTTATTTTTATTTTTTCCTCTTAGTGTATCTAGTTGCATTTGAGATAATACATTTACCTTCACATAGTTTGGGCTAGTGCAGGGCAAAGAACAAGATTGATCTCTGTAAATGTTAGCTGGTATCTGTGGATTTCTAGGAAAGCAGCTTGAGACTAGTAAAGATATTGAGGGTTGTCTTTAGTATATTGTAGAGCTAATAATCAAGGTGGAAAGTTCTTAGAGAGTACACATCTAATGAATTAGGTCATGGCTAATCTATGTGACTTTCTTTTGTTTAGACTATGGTAAATCAATATTGGCATATAAGAGTTTGAATACATCTTTCAGACTCATATAAATAGTCTTTGACAAATTAAACACACACATGCACCACAGACACACTGGCTTTCTTTCAAAGTTAAAGGCTTTGTTTTAAAACATTTTGATGAGACATCTTATAATAAATAAGGTATGTTCTGTTTGTTTTGAATATTTTAGAAGTAAGCTAGGTCAAGAATCCATTTGATGATTATCATTAACTTATTTCCCTACTTACTTAATGGTGAGGTTTTGTTGCTTTGGTGCTCTGTTTAGAAGATCTGTTCACTTGTTTTTTAATTGGGAATGGCGACTCTGGAGAGAGAGTCCCAACCCTTGGTTTATCAGTTATGTGACCTTAACCTAGTTACTTAATCGTGGCAGGGCTCAATTTCTCATCAGAATAATATTTAGCTCCACAGATTATTGGGAAAATTGAATACATGGATTACGTAAAGAGTTTAATGCAATTATTCACACATGGAAGGCAGTTAATACACTGAGGCTATTATTTTTGTCTGTTTTTCAAGTACATTTTGCTTTTTTCCCCAACTATTTAAATTTAGATCTGTAATCAAATATGCTGAGCTTTGTTCCTACATGCCTTACCTATCATTGAATGAGGATTTACGTGCAGTGACTCTATGGGACAGAGGAGACCCGCCCCTGTAGGTTTCCAAGAGCATAACTTCTGATGGGAGTAGTCAGCCTCCTCTTTCTCCCTAGAACAGCCACAGGTTTGAATCGCTCACCTTTTGCAACCACTATGCCACAACTCGATGGCAGTGAGTGTGGAGTTAGAGGGATCTTATTAAAACCCCCAAGGTGTTGCTGTCATTTCCTACATTGTGTAAATTATAGAACGTATGTACCAAGGGATTAAGAAACTTACTCAAAGAGAAATACCAATTCAGGGCAAAGCTGGGATTTGAATCCAGGCCATTCACCTGAACTCTTTATGCTTTCTGAGAGAAGGCAAGGTTACTCCTTAGAAACAGCAGGTCTGCAGTGACTGTTCAGATCTCCGGTATAAAATGACCTTCTACATTCCCTTCCATCTGCCCCAGGCTTAAAGCACAAAGACAATGCTGTGAAATCATTGAGGGATATTTCCCTCTTACTGATGTAATGTGGAAGGAAGGATTCATCATCATAGAATTAGGGTTTGCATAAAGCTTCAAGGAAGCAAGATTTAGCATGTTTTGTTTTTGTTTTTAATTTTTTATGACTTTCTGGGAAGTCATAAGTTTAATCTGGTAAATTTAAATGTGTCTCTCCACTAAAGTGACATCAATGTGTGAAGCAATTCATTCCAGTAATCAGTAATTCTTTGACATATAAACCTAATTGCAATGTTCAAGCTGTTCCTGGATTTGACATGCATAATTGAGTGCAGCACCTTAAATTATAGAAATATACACCCACAGACCTCTATTTTATGGTCAAATGCCCGTAACATTTTCCCAAGAAAACGTGTGTGTGTGTGTCAATGTCTAAGTCGTCCTATTTTCACAGAACCTTTAAAAAAAGGTTTGGTTACAGAGCCACATTTTAGCTGAGAGGGTGTCTGCTTTGAAGTCAAAGGAACCTGTGGTGAGGACTCAGCTCTTTATTTCTCTATATAGTTGTGAGACTTTGAGTAAATTATTAACTCTTCTAAGCTTGCATTTCCTCCCAGAGCTATGAGGAAATGCATAAAAGCCATGAAATATATAGTCGTTATTCAGAAAGCAATAGCAATTATCATAATTATGATAAGATAAAATGCATTGCTTTTTTTGTGTGTATAAATCTATTCAGGTCAGTTCTTTGCTTCCATTTCAAATGAGTACACCATAAAACACTTCCATCATAGTAGCATGATTTTTTCCCTATAACTGAGATTTAATGATTTTAGTCTTGTTTTACTCTGCTCTTTTGAAAGGCTCTAATTTTCTCTCTGATCTCTGGGTTGTTTCTATAATACCTTAGGCTAATCAGACCTAGCCAAATCCATCTAAACAGAACATTTATGGGGCATGACCTCCTTGTCTTCAGAAAAGGAATCTGTGCCGTCAAGTCCTTGCTGAATAATTTGTGTAGAGAGGCTTTGGAAAATTGAATGGACACATGTTTCAAATTCATATCGAGTTGTAAGGTGCTGGTGAGTTGGTTTCCCTCATAGCAACCCTCTATACAACAAAACAAAGCACTCCCTATCCAGGGTCAGCATCACAGCCTTCATGATGTTTGAACCCATTCCACTTTTTCCCCACTGTATTAATCCATCCCATTGAGAGTGTTCCTGCCCCTCCCCTTTATCAAGCATGATACCCCTTTTCAGGGATTGATCTCCTCTGATTGCATGTCTGAAGTCTCACCATCTTCGCTGCTAACAAGCATTCTGGCTATTCTCCCAAGATAGATTTGTTCATTCTTTTGACATTTGGTTCCATATTCGACATTCTTCACCAGCACCATAAATAAAATACATTCCTTCTTCTGCATTTCATATTCACTTTTCTCTTTTGCATGAAAATGAGCCTGTTGAAACCAGCATGGTTTGCTTCAGACACACCTTAACCCTCAAGTTGACATTTTTGCTTTTTAGTACTAGACACACGTCCTTTAAGAGGCCTTGGTAGTGTAGCGGCTACGAGTTGGGCGGCTGCGAGGTCGGCAGTTTGAAAATACCAGCCATTTCTGGAGAGGAAGATGAGGCTCGTTACTTCCTTACAGTCTCAGGAACTCAGAGGGGGCAATTCTACTCTTTCCTTTAGGATCTCTGTAAGGAGGCATCGACTAGATGGCTGTGAGTTTGCTTCTTTTTGGTGTTGAATTCTCTCTGACCATTTGCTAGGAATGTGAACAAGCTTGCTCTAAGGCAGCGTGCATTACCTGGCTCTCTATGTGGTCTAACTCCCTCATATTTCAAAACAAAAAATAGATTCCATTTCCATCAAAAGTCTCCCTCCCCACCCACCCCAAATGCTTAGCAATACGCATGTAGAACCCAAGAGGAGGCTACAAACTGCACTATGGTCCCAGTTGGACCCTTTTTACTGGTTTTCTCTCCAGCACTTGGTGAACCAGGCTGGGATTTTAGACTCTGTTCTTTCAAGCTACAGCATCCTTCATAAGCCAAGCCTATGAAGAATTCTCTGTGGAAAACTCTCTAAGTGAATTGGGCTCTCCCGCCAATTCATCTGCAGCCCTCGGACATAAGGCTTAAACTCTCTCATGTAAGTAGAAGCAAATGACTGTCATCCCAAGGGTATGGAATGGGTAGATATTGGTCTTTGCTTTGGATCTCTTACTTTGAAGAGTGCTCAATAAATGGTGGGCCTTAACAACTATAAACTTACTATTTTAATGCCCTTCTTACTTTATTATGATCTATAGTAATATGGTGGCTGTGGTTCTATCATTGTGAATGAATATTATTGGAAAACTTGCCTGATCACCAACGATAATTGTTTGTGTAAATAGATCTATTCACTTAGGGAATAATGATGAGTACAAGATTGAAGAAAATGTTGGAAAACTTACTGTGAGGATGATTGTCCAGCTCTTCTTGACGTGAAAGAACTATTGAATTGTATAATATACAAATTACATGCCAATAAAACTTGGGAAAATGAGTTTAATCTATAGCGATAGTAACTGGATTAATGGTTTCTTGGGATTATGGCAGAGGAAGTTGCGGGAAAATGGGAGCTAACAAAGAGTACAAGAACAAAGAAGATGTTCTAAGTTGATTGTGGTCATCCTTATACAGCTCTTCTTGATGCGCCTGAGGTTTTGTATTATATGATATGTGCATAGTGTGTCAATAAAGCTGTTGAAAATAATAGAGTTAAAATTCTAAATCACAATAAATAAGCAAATTAATTAAATGAAATAGAAAGAATAAAGATGTTCTAAAAAAGCCTAAAAAAATAAAAGTAGAGTCATTCCACCACTGGACAATCTCACAGAGGCCAAGTCTCCTTTAGCAGTTTGCCAGGTGTGGCACTGATAGAGACTGCCACACTGGGATCACGGTCTTGAGTCATGCCCTGATGGGTTTTTCCAACATAAGGTACATGTCCCATCCTGGTCCCATTTCCATTTTAGTAGTCCCATCTGTGACTGTGATATACTGATCTGCAACCAAGCATGCTTTTGTGGCAGATGCTTTGTCCTGTCTCAAATAAACTTTTAAGTCTCTGAAACTGTTCTAAAGAGCTATAAGAGTCCCAATAAAATGATTTACTAAAAAAATGATTTACAGTATCTTCATTGATTTTGCCAAATTCTGTCATATAACCTATCTTATTTTCCAACTACATGTCCTTTGTTTTCCATTTTTGCATTCCACTCACCAATAATTATAAATGCATCTGATGTGCATTAAAAAAATCCATTTCATCCTGTTGGAGCCGGTAAGAATCTCCCAAGTTTGATATTGGTGGTTGGTGCACAAATGTAAACAGTAGCTAATTGGTATTCCTATCATCACATCACATACAGTCATTTCCTTCAGGATATGTAAATATCCTTTTTGACAATGGATAAGACATTGGTCCTCTTTAATTTAGTTTTCCTGGCATAGGAAACTCGACCACTCTATATATTCTTGACAAGTTCCATTTTCCCTTTCTTCATACTTCATGCATTCCAAGTTCTGATTATTAATGGAAAGTCCCATCCATTTCTTCTCATCTTGATATACTATATCTACACATGAAGGTTCCCGAAACTTTGCTCCATCTCTGATGTTAAGGATGGCACTAATCTGAGTAGGCAGCTCTTTCTCTGCTGTGTTTTGAATGTTTGTCAACCTGAGACCCCCACTTTTTAGTTCCATAGTAGACAATATTCCATTGCAAGTCATAAGATTTTCTCGGCCAATTTTCTTAAAAGTAGACTACGACATCCTTCTTTTTAGTCTGCCTTCATCTGAAAGCTTGGTTGAAATCTGTCTGCTTGAGGTAATTTGGTTGGTACTTGAAATCCTGGCAGCAAAGTTTCCAGCATCACATTAACAGGGAAGCCAGGACAATCTGATGGAGTCGTAGTGTAGGTTAGATAGTCACAGCATAAACTCGGTACACATTGGTGTGCACAGATACCTGTCTAGCTTCTCTTTGTTCAAAAATCATAAGGTTGCTAAACACTTAAAAACAATTCCTGTCAATTTAGGCTGGGCACATGCCCACTAGAAGAATAACAAGAATAATAATGACTGGATACTGAGCTCTCTTGTGTATGAAAGGCATCCTGGTGGTCCAGGGATTTGCACTTAAGTGGTAATCAGGATGTTCTCTGTTTGAACCCAACAGCTGCTCAGCAGCAGAAAGATCTGGCTATCCAATTCCAGAAAGATTTTCAGTTTTATAAGCCCCATGGGCCTGTTCTTCTGGGTCCTAGAGAATCTGTGTGAATTGAAACAGACTAAATGGTCATGGGTTTGCTCTTTTAGTATTATATGCCAGCCACCAGGCTAGTTGCTTTCCCACAAGTTGCTTTCAATCTCACATCTTATTTCCTACCTTACCTTACAGAGGACACAATGAAAACTCAGAGAATTTGGACGATGTGAGCAGGTTTCCACAATTTATGTGTAAGTGCCAGAAGCAGAATCACAGTCCAGGTTCTTGAAGAGCCTGCCCTCTCTACCCTTTGATGCGGCTGCAGTCTCTGCTTGGATGGAAAATATTTCTGCCCATTGTATGCCCTGCAACAGTTCTGCTCATTGGCCCTGGAGTGTTTTCATGTTTCCAAATGAAAAGCTTGCCGGTCATATTTAATATGTTTTGTCTTTGACTATCACACTGTATTAAAAGTTAAGGTTTTGGGCTGAGCCCTGGTGGTGTCAGTGGTTGAATGCGAGACTGCAGGCTGCGGGTTTGGCGGTTCAAATCCAGCAGCGGCCCTCAGGAGCAGCACTGGGTAGCGCCCACAACTACCAGAGGCAGTGATGCCCCCCCAAAAAAACACACAAAAAAGCAAAAACAGAAACAAAAGTTAAGGTTTTTAAAGATCTAAATCAAGAAGTGATAAATGTAAACCAATAAAAGGAAGATATAATTGACAGAATAAGCAAGCAAAGTGATTCCAAGGAAGTAGTAGAGCTCATAAAATCTTCCAATAACCAAGGCATTTAAGACAACAGCAGATTTCTCTCTATGAATTAATGCAGAATAAGGGAATAGTTGTATCCCATTCTTTGCCAATAGGTTCTCTAGAAATTAATTCCTAGAGAAATTATAGGCCAATAGCACCTTCCCTGCAGTGCATTTTTTAATGCTGTAAGATAAGGATTAAGAAACCCTGTGGCCCAGTAAGAAACCTATTTTGTAGTCTCTTTGTACTGATAAAATTTCTTCTGGCACTGAACTCCCACTGTCAAAAATACTATAACATTTTACTAGTTTGCAAAAGATGAAAATGTTACCAGATGTTAAATTCAAGGAGCAAGTTAACAACTTCTGTTTTCAAATGACTAGGCTTCCATCTTAAAGAGAAATAAAAATGGGGCTCAGTTCGCCACAGCCAGCTAGTTAAAAAAAAAACAATCAAGTCATTTTTAACTTGGATTTCATCATTATTTAATTTCACAGGGTTGAGCTTTGGAATAATGGAATTTGTGCTAATGATCTTAATTTCTGAGAGGTTTTGGATTTGTCTTTATTTTTTATGTGTTTTTGAAGCAAAATAGACTTGGGTTTCCAGAGCAAAGTCTTTCCATAACTTTCACCCAGTGACATTATGGTCGCAGGTGACACAATGCCAAGTGCAGGGAATCTCACTGCTCATGTGCCACATCTCTTTTGCTCTACCCTGGCACCATCCTTCTCACTCTGGTCTGGCTTTTAGCATACAATGTTTATTGAAACCAAAGCATTTCAGAGGTCATTTCCTCACCTGACTTATTAATCAGGACTGCCACTTAAAAAAAAACCCACCCAATATAGCATTACTATACTTCTCAGGAATCAGACCTGCAGCCACACAGAAAATGTGAAAGGAGAATAAGGGGCATGAATACATATAGCTAGTGAGTGTGGGACTGTGTTTTTATTAGTCTTTTGATGGATTGCACCAAATACTTGGGGGGAGACATACATGTGTCATTTTTCATCTGTATCCCAGGAGGATTTTTCAGTGTTTCACCTTAGGTTCTTCAAAGAATAACTCTTTGATTCAGTAATAGCTACAGAAATCTTCTCTTTGATATCCAAAGGTTGTGTGAAACTCTTCTTTTGAATAAGAAATGCTCAGGCAATTGGAGATCATTACAATAGATGAAATAGGAAGAGTATCAATCATCTTAGAGCAAGCAGCTCCATGTTAAAGACAAATGGAGGTAAGTATAAAAGAATATTAGCTCTTCATATTAAAGCATGCACTTTTTAAAAACTTATCTTATGTGTGAGTTCTTTTCATCTCTGACTCCTGCGATGTGTTAATAATTTCAGTCACTTAGTCAAGTCTTGTTGATAAGGATACTATGAAAATGACCAGAGGATAGCCCCAAATCAGTCTGTCAAATTGACAAATAGATGTCTGTTGCTTGAAGACAGTATGCTGGGTTGAATGGTCAATCCAAAGATTTTTGGAAACAAAGTCTCCCATCTCTGATGGTGTCCTTTAAAATAGCTGCATTTTCGAGATGTTTATACTTTTTATCCTTTGCCATGAAATGCTAAAGATTTGTTATTGAGCATGATATACTACTCCATGTGAGTTTTCAAATTCATAACCATGGGCTTTTTTTTAGATACCATGGGCTTTTTAAAAAACATACTTTAAAGTTAACCCAGAGTAATATTCTAACAGAGACTATCTTAAGCATTCCTCATGCAAAATGCCACTTTAAAAATGGAGATACACATATGTAAAATAAATAAAGAAACAAAAAGCCTTTAACTAAGGAACAACCTATTGATTTTCTAGTCAATAGAGAAATGGAAGAATCAATGCTGCCCAGTGTTTGCATAACTTTCAAAGCACATTTTGGTTTTTGCATTTATGATTGTATTTGCAGGCCTGTACACTTTCTCTAAAAGCCCTGGTGGTGTAATGGTTGCTCTTTGGACTACGATCCAAAATGTCAGAAGTTTGAATCACCAGCAGTTCCAAGGAAGAAAGGACGGTCTACTCCTGTGAAGAGTTACAGTCTTGGAAACTCAGGGGGTCATTCCACCCTGTCCTGTTGTGTCGCTGTGAGACAGCAGTGGCTTGATGCGTGAGTGAGTGAGTGAGTGAGAGACACTTTTCTCTGGAGCTCTCCCTTTCCTTCCAATGATGCTCTCCAATTCTCTGTACCCCACTCTCACTCCTCACTTTCCTTCCTTTCTTTTCGTTCTCCTCCTTCTTCTCATTCTTCTTTCCTTCCTTTTGCTTGTAGATTAAACTACCTACCTACTGTGTAATTAGCATTGCATTATGGAATACAAAACAAGGAATACAGATTAAAAGCCTGAAAAAGAGACATTAAAGACACAATCAACAGAAATACATGTCATTTAAATAGTGATAGGTGAGAAATGGATTATAACGTTTCCTCCAAACCCTAATCCTTTCAAAACTTCTCTTTTTAATTGGTACTGTCATTCATGAAATTCAAAAAATCCTTTTCCTTTTCTCCTTACTCTTCAGATCAATTATAGTGCTGTTGGTGCTGTCGGGTAAGAGATGGATTACTAACCACAAGGTTGGTGGTTTAAGCCCATCAGCCTCACTGAGGCAGAAAGATGAGGCTTTCTGTTCCTATAAAGATTTATTGCCCTAGAAACCCGATATAAGGCCACCACGCATCAGAATGAACCTGATGGCAGAGCTTTCCAGTTTTGTTTTGGAAGGAACTTGGGTCAGTCTGTCCTGTGAGTTTCTTTTTGCTGCCATAGTTATTGTTCTCAATGGTCTGATAAATTCTGACTATTGGAGATCCTATGCATTATAGAGTAGAACAGGATTACTAGACGCTCATCTTCATGGGAACTGATTAGTAGCACTTCCCTATCATTATCATGATGGCAGGCTTTTTGAATGTAGCTCGTCCGATGTCCCTAGGAATCTCTGCTTTGGTGTAGAGCAAACAATTAGCACATTCAACTGCTACCTGAAATGTTGGGAAGTCCAGTCCACCCAGAGGTACTTTGGAAGATGCATCTGGAAGTCTACTCCCACCCACCCCCTGCAAATCAGTCATTGATAATACAGTCGAGACAGTTCTACTCTCATATACCATCTAATCAACTCAAAAGTCATATTCATGTTCAAAAATAGCGGAATTTCTTTCTTCCTTCAGTCTCTTACCTAATACAACTTCCATACTTATTTTCCATTGGCAGGTATGTATTGAGAGGCTACTAGTGCTGGGCACTGTGTTCCTGGGGTGGATTGTGTCTGCCTCTGGGAGGAATGCCAGGCTCCTCGGCATGGTTCATATTATCCTTCAGATTGGGTTCCGATCACTCCCATTCCATCACTTATCTTTTCTTTTTCTTTCTCTCACTCATCGATGTATTCTCTCTCTCTCTCTCTCAGTCTCTCTCTCTCTCTCTCTCTCTCTCTCTCTCTCTCTCTCTCTCTCTCTCTCTCTCTCTCTCTCTCTCTCTCTCTCTTCTGCCATCAGCTGGTCATCATCATTATTTCTTGCTATACGAAGGATATCCATTACTCTGAGCCTTGTCAAATACTAAACTCCATTCTCACAATCTCTTTTGGGATTGGAAATTTTTGCTTCATTTGCTAAGGTCTAATTTCACCTCTGCCATGCTCGCTGAAGCACATCTTGACTCCCCCACTTCAGGCCTGCCTCAGTTTCACACTATCCCCCTGCCATTCCATGGTCCATCCCTCCTTAGGCACCACACTCCTGAGATCAGAGGCTGTGTTTTACTTCTTCGTGAGAGTCACTGTCACTCACACTACCAGGACATTCTAGATACCAAGCAGCACACAAACAAATGGTTCAGTGATGACGGGAGCAAACATTTTTGTCTTCTTTTATGCACTAAGCAATTCATTGCCAAGTACTCATTGACATGATTATATCAGCTTCAGTGACAGAATATAGAATTTTATCACTGATTTTAAATAACTACCCTACAGAAACAGAAATGCTTAACTGGGGACACATGCAAATGTTGAAATGATGGTGGTGTGTGGACCATTGTGGAAGTGTTTTTGGTTCTTTCCGATCCTGATTGGAAGAGATGAGACAGTTGATGAATGTAAAACATATCTGGGATTCAATGTCTGGAGACACACATGGGACAGATCTTTTACTTAAGGGGTAAGTAAGGAGATGTACTGCTCTTGGAATGTATATATTTTTCTCACCTAGAATGCCTTTCCTATTTATCTATTTTCTCCTTCAAAATCTGATGTGTTAGCTGGACTGTTTTATGAGTTTCTCAGATTAAGTCACCCTGTGTGGAGTCTTCTACCATGACTCTCCTATCAAACTAATGTGATATTATTGGCCACTTATAGCTATACCACCTTGATGCGGTTTTAACAGTATCATTGTGTGTCCATACATGTTCTTGTTAATTGGGGGAATGGGGAGCCCTATGGTCAACTCTGTCAAGCACAAAGCTGAGGTTCACTGTTGGTGGGAAAGGTACTATTCTTCTACTTCTGGAGGAGTACCACTCAAATTTCCAATTGTCCATCTGGAAAGTCTCTGTTAGTTTTTCCTCTTGCAGTTGAAAATTAGAACTGTTTATTGTTCTTTGAAATGACAGATGTAGCTGGATTTCTGTCTTTGTTTGTTTCTTTTTTTTTTAAGCCAGAATGCATTAGTATGCTCAGGCAAACTCTTGTGTAACCCGGTTGGCATAATGCATGTGTCTGGTTCTCAAAGCAAAGTGATTGGCACCGGTCAACATACATCTGTGGCTGAGGCACAAATACTCCGACTGGGCATAATTCCTCTGTCCTGGGGGAGTGCTCGGTAAGGTCAATACTGCATTTGAAGGCAGCTTTGTTTTGAGTATGACGGATAGGTTACAGAGAAGACCACAGGGAATCAGCTGGTTCCCAGAATAGGTAATAAGAACTGAAACAATAATCTTTTTCTCAAGTGCAAATTTGACAAGTGAGCTATGTTGGACTAATATCGAACATCCATATCGACCTGTTGAGGTCAATAGTTGCGCTTAGTTATGCTTCATATTGACGGCTTGCATTTCCTAAATTAGAGAGAAATGGCCGAATGGGAAAATTCAATTGCACATGGAGAAAAGGTGGGTTTTTGTTTTCGTTTTTGCTTTAAGTGGATTTTCATCTTATATGGTAAATGAAGGTTATGTTTTGAAACCTTGGTTCTAGATTTATTTTGTTCATACCAATGAGTCTATGGAGCTTAATGTGGTTTTAGAGAAATTAAAATGGACTGGTTATTTTAATAAATAATGCAATTATAGCATCATGGTAAAGTTTCTTTTATAAACTTATGGCTAGTGCAGTGTAATAGAAAGAGCCTTTAGTTTTTGATCCTTGGATATCTGTAGCTGACGGTCATCCTTATTTATGACAAATGACATTCTTGGACAACTTCTTTGATCTATTCGATTCCCATTCTTTTATTTAACAACAGTAACAACAATGATAATAATATAGGAGAGTTAGGCTATCAGGGAAAAAGACAGGGCTTTTATTTACATAACCAGCAATAGTCCTGGAAACTCCCAGGGACAATTCTACATTCTTATTTAGAGTCATTATGAGTCAAAATCAACCTGAGGGCAGGGAGCTTGATTTTTGTGCTGTGTCAATTCCTAAAAAGTAAATTAAGTAAGGAATAATAAAAATGACATTGCACAATGTTTTAATTTTTAAATGTCCCAAAGTACATCCATTCCATAATATTTTTTTATATATAAGGGAAAGATTTATATACTAAAGGAATGGAACATTGAGAAAGCATCCCATTCCAGTCCTCTCCAAGGTCATAAGTCCGATATTAGTCCACATGTCCGATACCAGTCTAGAGAGTCTCCTCTTACTCATGAAGCACATGCAAATGACACAGGCCAGTGAGTGCAGAGTCTTGTGTGTCCAGCGACTGTAGAAGTATCCTGGTGCTGGCAGGGGTCTCCCCATGGATCCTTGTTTCCAGGGCTCAGGGTCCATCAGCAATATCCAGTGGCTGTAGAAGTATCTCAGCATTGATAGGGGTCTCCCCGTGGCCTCCCAAGCATCTCAGCACCAGTATGAGTCTCCAAGTGGCTTCTCTGGTCCCAGAGGTTTGGTTGCATCAGGGTAAGCCCATGTGGCTTCTCCTCCGGTTCCTCCAGTCTCCAGGACTCAGGGTCTATATTATGCTGCTGTGTTGCCTTGTCGGTAGACCATCTCCAAGAGACTGCCATTCCATATCTTTCGATGTCAAGTCCAGGTCAATTGACTTTACCATGTGTGCTGACCAAAACAACAAGTTTATGCTTAAGTCAGACCTACCGGACCCTGGGTAGGCAGGTAGTTTTAACTGATGTAAACTGGGAAGTAAAAAAACCCTGGCACACAAACTCAATGCAATGTGCTCTGACATTTTCTACAAAGTGTCCCTGCCTTTCATGTGTGTTCTCACATCTCCGCTGGGCTCAAGGGCAATTTGTTTGAGATGCCAGCCTTTCGCAGTCTTCCAGAGAAGAAACCAAACTTTGGGAGCTCTGATATTTTAACTTGGAATCAGGCTGTGTAACAACCATCACAGGTACAGTGGGCAATCAGCAGGTTGGTGGAGACTTGCCGCTGACTCTCGCTCAGCATCAATCCTGCTGCTGGGAGCTCAAGCTCCCCTCTCCAGAGTGATGCTACTGACCCACTGGAATTTCCAGCCATACCTGTGATGGGAGTGTTGTAGAAGCCACAGTAAAGAAGTTAAAAAAATGTAGCATTATCTTTTAATTGAATTATACTTGACCCAACTTTTTAGTTCAATAGGTAACCAATAGAATTATTAATAGCTATTTTACATGATTGTTTCGTATGGAACCTTTAGGTTGACTCAAATCATGGAGACCAGTTGCAGGTCAGAGAGAACTCTGCTCCAGATGATTTTTCATGACTGATTTTTTTTTTTGGAAGATCACTAGACCTTTCTTGTGAGGTACCCCTGGGTTGATGCGAACTAACCACTTGTTTCACAGTCCAGGGCATTAACCATCTGTACCATCCAGAGCCTCCTTGCCATTTTGAAGTTTAAAAGTATGGTGAATATTTTGTGATATTCTAATTCAGACTAGCCAATTTATAAGCACTCAGAAGCCACACATAGATCACATCGGCCATGCTGGAAAGCGTACTCTTAGACTAGCCTATTAATTACAACTGATCAATGTGCCATGAGTTTTAGTTCTTATTTATACCAGGGCCAGTTAATGGCTAATCTGAGGAGGGCGTTAAATGGAGTATTTCTTAAGGCAGGCTATACCAGACCTACCTTCCAGACTTGGTCATGTGACTCTGTAATAGATGATCACTGCTGTCTGCTCTCTTCATGCTCACTATGGTGCATACTTAGAAAATGACTTGTGATGGTAGTTAAATTTGATGTCAGTGTGTACCTGGATGCAAGTGTAGAGTTGGAGCTTGAGCCATCAATCGAGTTAAGCCTTGGGAGTATTACCTTTCCATGAGAGAGAAACTGCACCAGGAGCCTCTTGCTCTTTCTTGCTTTTAACCTTCCTATTACATTGGATTCTATGCCTGTGCTCAAGGGTGGTCTCTTGGGAGCCACTGACCTTCAGAGCTGTCGGTGTCCTTCCTTGATCTCAGCGACCTTGCATTCACACCACTCTGCCCCCACTAGTCTAGAACTGTCCTGCTCCCTGCTTCATTTTGCTGCTGCATATTCCTGCTGCTGTGTGAGTCTAGGGGCATCTCCAGCTGGCATTGGGCCTGTGGACTTGAGTTGGGCCTCACCTTGGAGGCCTTCTTGAGCAACAGTTCTTTCTTATGCATGTATGAGTGTTTCTGATTTTGTTTCTCTGTACAATCCAGCCTAACATGCCGAAATCATAGGTCCTAAATAGTGGAGTCAGATTTGGAAAGTAAGGTTTCAGAGCTCTGAAGCTATTGTTCTAAGAAATAGCTGGCATTCTGTCTTGTAATAAACATAGAGAGAATAATATCATCAGTGATAGTGATGACGTAAACCTAACCAAACCTAATTGAGTTAAAAGTAGTACACAGGCTATGGCACCAGCATCTTCTTTTTCAGTCGCTGACTTTGGAGCATTGACTGACATTATGACATTATACCCTTTCTGCCTCTGTCAAACAAGGTCAGGTTTAATAGCCTTCCTTTCCTCTCTGTGCTTGCCGGGATTTTCTGCTTATAGCAACCTGTTTATTCTGATCAGGGGCAGGCTGTTTGATTCTTCCTTTGGGAGTAGTTGGTAACTATTATAATAGTGCTCTGAATATAAATAGCTTTGCATTAGTTTCAATGCTGCTGCTGTAACAAATTATGTCAAAATGTCTAACTTTTATGAAGAGACATTTATTCTTTCCCAGACTTGGATGCCAGAGAAATGAAGTGAATCTTTTTGTCCATTCTCTAGTTTCCCTAGAGAAAACCAGTTCCTTGCTTCTTTGAGATTCTGGTGGCTACTGTCATGGCTTGGCTTGTGGTCACCACTGTTAGCTCTGTTTCCATTATCTCCTGACCCTTTCCTCTTTTGTAGTCAATTCTGCCTCTCCCCTGCTATTAGAGGAACATTAGTGATCATAGTCAGGGCTCACTTAGATTATTCCAGAATAATCTCTCATTTAATATTCCGTGGAAGGTCCCTTTTGCCCTAAAGAGTAACTGTCACTGAGAAGAAGTACAGAGAGTCAAATGCAGATCAAACATGATAGTGGGACAGGAGGAAAGTAAAAGGAAATACAGGAAAGAAATAGGAGGCAATGGCATTTATAGAGGTATAAACATAGGTTTGCATATATGTAAATATATTAATATTTAATGATAGGGATATAGGTCTAATACATAGATTTATAGGCTAAGTATTAAGGTAACAGACAGACATTGGGTCTCTACTCAAGTCCTCCCTCACTGCAAGAACACTTTGTTCTAATAACCTGGCATTCTATGTTGTTCACCTTCTTGATACAATTGCTAAAGATAAAATGATTGCATTAGCGACTGTGGTGAAGAAAGCTGATGGTGTCTGGCCATTACAAATTATAGGTGCATGGGTCTTAAAGTTAAACAAGTGGACATCTAGTAAGGAAGCAACTAAGTCCACACGGACTAACCTGTGTGTTCACAAGGTGTTGACGATATCAGGCATCAGAAAACCCCAAACAAACAACCATTTTGATGTGAACAAGAGGAGTTGAATGGGGACCCAAAGCCCATCTGTAGACAATTGGACATCCCTCACAGAAGGAAGGAACGAGTCAGTCTGGGTGCAGAGTAGCACCATTGTTTAGCACAACATTCCTCTACTTCTTCAATGCTCTTTCGTCCCATTATCATGACCCCAGTTCTATCTTATATATCTGGTTAGACCAGAGCATGTACACTAGTACAGATAAGAGATCACACACACAGAATCCAAGACAGATAAACCCCTCAGGGCAAATAATGAGAGTAGAGTTACCATGAGGGCAGGGGGGAGGAAGGGGAAACTGATCTTAATGATCGACAAATAACCC
>PVJH01011995.1:0-66384 GCA_004026705.1 Nesogale talazaci | reverse complement strand
TGTGATGCATGGGGTCTGCAGAACTTCTACTCTGAGACAGACTAGGAGGAAAGGCCTGCACATCTACATCCTACAATCAGCTCATGAAACCTATAGATCCCAAAGGACCCGTCCAGACACACCAATGACACAGAATTGGGCCTTGCCATGAGCCGGGCCAGGCCAACTTGACCGCAAGCCTTTCTCTGCCCTGTCTCACTTCCCTTGTCTCCACAACGGTCTTCTTCGTCCCTCAACTGCACAACTCGCTCTTGGATCTGTTCCAGTTACCATTCGAACACTGATTCCATCTGCAGCACACCCCGTGGGAAAAAGCCAAACTTTAGCTTTCAGGAAGACGGGGCATACAGGGTTAACGACAAAACAAAATCAAACCTGCCCAATGCTACAGTGCTGGTGAGACGGTTCAGCCTTTTCCACATTCTATTCTATGCCAAGCATCTCTGTGTGTGGCCCCTCGCCGCCTTCTTCACGGGAGTGTGACCTCTCCAGGGAGAGACCTTCTTGAAGTCTTTCTCGGCATCCCCCCGCCAAGCACAGAGCCTGGCACGGAGCACACGCTACACGGAGGTGGGCTTTGGAAAGGCCGGCGCGCTGCTCCGCCTGCATGTGCCCTGAGCTTTCCACGGGCCTCCGGGATGCTTTCCCCGCATTCCACCTGCACCTCATGAGCTGTCTGTACGCTCCCCAGCCCTCTCTGCAACGCTCACGGACACGGCAGTCACTCCTGACTCCCATCCAGGCAGCTAAGACAAGGAACTGTGCTGAGGGGACACACGTGTGAGGCGGCATACGACTCCTCCAATAGCTAAGGCTGACCCTGTTACTGGTACGGGAATCGGCGTCCCCTGCTGAGCCAGCCACTGTGTGCTGAGTGTGCTCGGAGAGGCTCTCCTTTGCCATGGACTATCTGGCTTCTTCTCAGGAACCTCCCTAAGGCTCCATCCTCCCCTACCCTAAATGCCTTCCCTCCACCTGGCTTTTCCCCGAGGCTGTAACCCCCTAGCTAACAACCCCCCGCACTCCATTCTACGGCCTGTGTCCAGTGGGTCTTGATCTCATGATCTTCATCTTCCACTCCTTGTCCGAGGTGGGTCTCTGGGATTACGCATCTATATGTAAGGAACTTTACAGAGGCAGCATCCGTGTTAAGTCCCGAGTAGGCTTTCAACAGGGGAATTCATATCACTTTTTGCCAGAACCCCGATTGTCAACTCCATCCAAGACGTCTTGATACTCTCCCTGGTACTTGCTCCCCCACCAGTGTCCCTTCTCCCAATGAAGGCACCCTGCAGCCCCAGCCTCCAAGGCGAGGCAACCGGGCAGCCACCCAGACCCCAAACAGGTCATCCTGCAAGAATCTCACCTTTCTTCTCCAGGCCGAGAGCTCCAACCAGCCCCAGGGGATCTTACCATGCTAGCTCCAACTTAATCCGTGCAAACCTGACACCTACCTGCCTCTTGTACCCTTCCTACCATCAGTCTTTCCCTCTCAAGCCTCCACCGCACCGACCCTCTCCCTCCTAGTGTCTAGAGAAGAAAAGCGAACTTCCGCGCTACAGTGACCCACAGCAACCTTCCACGTTCTTCCTGACCTGTCCTCTCCCACCAACCTCCACCTCTGGACTCCCAGGATCCACTCCGGACAACCATGACCCCCCTCAAGCCTCCTCCAACGGGCACAAGTCTTGTCCACTTCCGAAACCTATGTTCAATCTCTTTCCTCATGCTGTGGTCCATCCCATCTTCCTCTCCCTTAGGGTGGGCAGGGAAGGACTCGAGTCTTGGAAGTTTTCCCAAGGGAATCACAGACGCTGGGCAAACATGAGTCCCCCAGGAGAGACCACAACTCATGCCCCATATTGTGTAAGGCTGATGACCGGGGCTTGTCTCCCTAGCACGCCAGAAAGCTCCTGGGTCTGGCAAATCTCAGATCTCATCTATCTTTGTATCCCACCGTGCTTTGCCTCTGGCAGGAATGGCACTTACAGGTAGGGGAGTCTAGAATCGAATTCTCATCATTAACCTATAGTTATAGTAACCCTGAGGGGAGGCCCACAGACTCAACGGGAACGTGCTGCTTCTAGAAGATTTCCTGCCGTCTGGGGAAGGGTCTTCTTTCTTTCTCATAGTAACCCAGTGCCAACTCATAGTGGTCCCAGATGGAGTTGTCAAAATGGTGAATCTTTACATGGGGGCAACGGCCTCGACCTTCTCCCAAAGAGCGACAGGCCTTGTGATTAGCAGCCCATTACTTCCCTCACGGGGTGCCAGCAGGACTCTGTAGTGAAAAGAACAGCAGCAAAAGCCCGGAGACCAACGCCGTGGGCACAGTAAAGGCTAACAAGAAAGCAGGGCGCGGTGTTAGGAGAGTGACTTTTAGAAAAATGGTTCTGGCTGCAATGTGAACAATGGATAAGGGGAAGCATTACCAGGGCCAGCAGTCTGGTTAGACGGCAACGGTGATCACAGCAAGATGAAGGCCTGAACTAGAGTCCTTACGTGGGGCTGGTGAAAGGGAGACAGGCGTCGGGGAAGCTGAGGAGGAAGGAGGCACAGAATAAGGTCTGTTGGCCAATCAAGGTGCAGCCAGGCAGTGATGATGTATACAACTTTCCTCTAGTTCCTGAAGCCTTCCCCCCTCCCCCACTCACCAACTATCATGGTCCCAACTCTACCTTACAAATCCAGATGGACTGGAGAGGGTACACTGGTGAGGGTACACTGGTAGAGAGGGGAGCTGAAGATATGGGGAAACCAAGACGGATGAGCCCCTTCGGTCCAGCGGTGAGATTGGAGCTGCTGGATGGGTGGAGAGAAGGTGGGGTAGAGAGACGGAACCAACTGCAAAGATATACACACAGGCTCCTAATTGAAGGATGGACATCAAAGGAGTGGGTTGGGGGAGAGGTCAGGCAGTGTAAGATATGACAGAACAATAATAATTTATAAAGTATTGAGAGTTGGTGGGTAAGGGAGAGCAGGGGAAGAGGGGAAAGGATGGAAAAGCCGTTATCAAGGGCTCAAGGGGAAAGGCGGATGTTTGGAGAGTGATAACAGCAGCAGACATGTGAAGGTGCTTGGCACAGTATGTTTATGTATGCATTGTGAAAAATGATGCATGAGCCCCCAATAAAATGATTTTCAATAAAAAAATTTTAAATAATAATTTAAAAAAAGAATAAGGGGCTGAGCTCCAGTGGCGTAGTGGCTGTACGCGAACTGCGGCCCACTGGCATGGAGGTTCAATTTCAGCAGCGGCTCCACAGGAACAAAGGCTGGGCCTCCTACTCCCACCACCAGAGAATGATGCCAAAAAAAAAAGGAAGAAGAAGGTCTGTCAGCTCCCTGGGATGAGACAGCAGGAAGAGTCACAGACAGTGACTTGATTTCCCCCTCCAGCAAAGCAATAGTGGGTTGTATTCCTCACAGACAGAGAGCCCAGGAGGAGGGGGGCTGGCTAGGGGGAAGCACTGGTGGCCTTGAGTTAAGTTTGGAACACGGTGAATGTGAGGTTCCTATGTGACAAAATTAAAACATACAGGAGGGAATTAAATATACAGTTCTAAAGAGAGAAAGAAAACAAGACTATAAAAAGTCAGGAAATAGAAACATGCAAATTGCCTTTGAAGCCACAAGCTAAAATGACCCAGAGAAAACAGTTAACAGAGGGCCGAGGCAGAGGCCTAAGAAGGAGCAGTATTTAAGGTCAGGGAGAAGAAAACGGTCATGGCCACTTCAGCGCTTGCTCCATCTCTGCCTGTCCGGCTGCATACCACAGTGAACGACATTTCCCAAGCTCCCTTGCCTCTGGGTTAGGTAGGTTTGGCCAAGGGAAGACTCTGATAGAAGGCCAGAAAACAGGATCACGAGAGAAGGCAGGCGACTTCTCCTTCCCCCACCCCACCCCTTTCCTCAAGTTCAGACAGTGTCCCTGGCAACAGCTACTTCCTCCCCAGATCTCCCTCCCTCCCTCTGTGGCCCCCCACAGTTCTTCATGGTACAGAAGAATCTCCTGAGCTCTGCTAATAATCACCACCTCCTCTCATGGATCCTCCCCTGCCAAGGGTGAAAGTGGCCTCCTCTAATTCTGAACACCACCGGCTGCGCCTCCATGGACTCAACTTTTCTAGCTTCCCGGACCCCCCAGGGGATCGTCTCCCCGAGTGTGTTCCCAGCGTGGTTTTTCATTCTAACTGATAATGACAACAGACGATGAACAAGCCAAAATGCAGACGATGTGGAGGGTACCACCAAGAAGTTAGCGAGCCCAACCACGGCACATCTTCCAAAGGCTCACAATGTATCAAGCACCCCCCTCCCCGCCAGTGTGACCTCATCTTCTCATCAAGCCTTCTCGGCGACCCCTTTTCACATTTGCGGAAATCGAGGGACGGAGAGGTTAAATAATTCCCGGCTACCCAGATGGCCGGGCGGTAGGGCTGAAATCCAAGTCCAGATAATGGGGCCCCAGGACTCTAAGGTGTCCAACGGAGGGCGGGGTGTTTCTAGGCTGGGAGCGCGTGCCCAGCAGGCTCGATCCTGCCTACCAAAAGGCCAGGTCAGGACAACTGTGAAGTATGGCTGCTGGAATTAGCAGGGGTGGGGGTGGGGGGGCTCACTAGGGATCACGACAAGCAGCGACAAACAGAGCAGCAAAGGCTGGAGGAGCGGCTCAGAAGTTAGGATGTATAGCCAAGAACAATACATCCACCCGAGAAACAGCGTTGGGGTGGGGAGAAAGGAGCCTGGGGAGTCTTCTTCACTGTGATGAGAGAGGGATCTAGTGGGGCAAGAACCAGCTGGGAGGGAGAGCCTGCAGGGTGGCCAATGGGTCTCTGAGAGACTGGGGGAGCAGAAGCAAGCTGGGGGGGTGGGCAGAGGGAGAGAATTCAGATCAGTTCGTTCCAGCAGCTCTTTTCTGGCGGCCCCTGTCTCCTCTAAGGGAGTGAGCGTGGAAAAGCAAGAGCCTCAAATGGGCCACTGTGCAGAATGCGGCCGACTGGGGAATGGGAACGGAGCGTTGGTGAAGGCCTTGGCTGGCAACGGAAGTCAGCAGTGTGAACCTGCTCTGGCCACCCTGAATCAGAAACGACTCCCCCTCCTCCCCCACCAGGTTTGGGCTGGGCAAAGAGGTGAGGTCCCTGCACCACTGAGGACTGTCGTGGTTGTAGCCCAGGAATGCGCCAGACCAAACAACTGCCTGCTGAGTCGTCATCGTCGTAGCAAGCCTTGAGGACAAGGTGGAACAGCTGCTCCTGTGAGTTTCTGAGATTTTACCTATTTCTGGGAGGTGAAAACCTCATCTTTCAATCCGCCCTGAGAATTCATAGGGGGTGGTATTTCGTCCTTCCAACTACAGGTAAAAGACCCGAACACATGAAATGATAGCGTGTCAAAGAGAATGGGCACCAAAGGAAAAAATGGCGGCTAGCACAACAGACCCAATGGGCCCTGGGCTCTGAATAGGGTCAGGGAGGGGAACACAGGAGAGGGTTATGGGCGGGACCTCAAGTCAGTTCCTGCTGACCACCTGACTGCCGGAAATGTGCACTTCCACCAAACCTCCACCATCAAGCCCCTTCATCTCAAAGCAGCCCTACCGGACTGAGCAGAATCGCTCCACGGGTTCTCCAAGGCTGGACGTCTTTCTGGGTGCCCGTAGATGGCCTCATTTCTCTCCCAGAGAGCAGCTGGGGGGTTCAGTCAGTAGCTTACCCCACTGTGCCACCAGGCCTCCTGTGTCCACCCCACCGTTCGGAATCAGAGCCTAGACCTGCGGGAGCTCCTCAGGAGTTCGTGAAGAAGGACTAAACCCACTGACAAGGCCCGGGGTCTCCTGAAAATGGAGGCTCTGCTGCCGGGGAGGGAGAGCCAGTTCTCGGGGGGCAGTTGGCTGAAATGAATCTGTTCACAGCCCTCCTTCATAGGGCAGCGGCCCAGTCGGAATATTGTAATCAGGGGCCTGGGCAGACAGAAGAGTAAGGCAAGAGATGCTATCTGATGGGAGGCTAAATGCTGCCACCTACCAAGAGTGCGAGGGTGTGGCTCTCAGGACGTGGCTGAATTGTTCTTTTGGGGGTTCTTTTCATTGGGGGTTCTTACCGCTCTTTTGACAAGCCGTGCCCATCATTGTGTCTAGCATATTTACACATATGTTGCCATCATTTGCAAAACATTTTCTTTCTCCTTGAGCCCTTGGTATAGGCTCCTCTTTTTTCCCCTCCCTTCTTCACCTTCGTGAACCCTTGATAAATTGCAAATTATTTTCTTATCTCACACTGTCCCCTGTCTCCCTTTACCCACGTTTCTGCTCTTTGTCCCCCCCAGCTGCCGCCCGCCCCCCTCCCCAGTTTTTGAGGGAGAAGCAGTGACAGTGACTGGGGAGGTTTCAGGAGGGCCGACCGGGAGCCCTGGTGGGAGAGGAGTTATGCGTTGGGTGAGCTCTGCCTATGCAGCAATCAAGGCGGAGCTTCCTGCTCCCGCAAACACAGTCCCTGTCTTGGAAACCCACAGGGGTCGCTATGAGTCAGCAGCCACTCCATGGCAGTGAATTGGGTTGGGTGTGGAACAGGTCAGATATATAGATGGTAAGGTCTCCCCCCTCCCTCACCAGAGGGCATGCTTTGAGAAGACAGCAAATTGGGGGTCTAAAGGTCCTAAGGAATGAACGTGAAAAGCAGGCGAGTGCGGGATGGCAGGGGAGTCCCAGGTGTGTACTGAATGTCGGCTTGTTTGCGCCTGCTGACAAGTCATTCCTCCTCTTGGTGGCGACATCCTGGTTTTGCTTTAGAAACTGCATCCCTCCTCCCTCCGGGGTTTCCCAAAGCACTAATAATACTCTAGGTCTTAATCTGGGGCTGGGGGAGGGGGGGGTAGGAACATCAAGGTTCATTGTACAGTGTGTACATCGCTTTCCATCTTTAAAGCTCTACAGAAACGTTTCGTGTGTTTTGCAGGTTTCACAGGAAAGCAAACAAAAACCTTTCTCCTGGCTTAGGTGGTGCAGTGATTAAGCACTAGGCTGCCGCCACAGGCTGTCATGTCTGTTAATGTAAATATTGAAAATTGAAAACCAGACGGGGCACTTCTATAGAAATGCTGACTGGGAATCAGCTGGGGGCAGTGGAGGGTGGAGATAGGGGTCTCCTGGCTCAAAGGCAAGCACCTGATCCAGGTGTGGGCAATCAGTTGCTACCTGAAAGCAGTCGCCAGGAGCCTGACCCACTTTAGGCCAATGAGACACCACGCAAGGGCTTTGGCCGGAACTCTCCAGAAAGAAGTGCTCTCTTTCCACTGGCGTGGCAAAGCGGGTGTGCAGAGCTGCCCCTTCGGGGATTTAGAAAGTCAGCAAGAGGAAAGCAGGGACCAGCAGTGGAAAAAGGCAGATCGCAACACGATTTTGATTCCAAGCCTTCTTCAAACCAAAAGACCTGGGCCTTTACAACACGAGCTCGGTGTACTTCCTCTGCATGGGAGGGAAAGGCTTGTGGCCAAACTCTGACCTATTCAGCGGACTAAGCAAAGTGATTCTCAGTTCAACAGTCTCTTCAACACTTAAGTCAAATTATGCTCTCAAGACCCCACTATGACTCCCTGCAGTGACTCAGGGAAGGTCCAACATCCTCAGGGTGGCTTGCGAGACCCTACAAGATCTGCTCACCTCCTCACTCTGCGGTCTGCCCCAGAACCTCCCACCTCCCCCGTAACTCAACTCTGTCCAGCCCTACTGGCCTCTTGACTGTGTGCAGACACCCAGGCACCTGACTTCAGGTCTCTGCTTTGGCCGAAACTTGTCTTCAGCTAGCTGTCTGCCATCTCCCCAGCCTCCTGAGAGTCTGCTCAGATGTCAACTTCTCAAGGAAGCCTAGACACACTCCCCACGGCCAGGGCTCCTGGGCCCCCTGCCTGGGCTCATCTGTTACCCAATTAGACTGTGGCGGTGGTTGGGGGCACCCGTGAGCCGGTTCCACTAATAGCAACCCTAGGTAGGGCCCACCACGGGCCTCAATAACATATACTCATGAAAAACCAATGTTTGACCAGCTTATTTCACTTGATGTATCCCAAGTTCCTAGAACTGTGCCTGGTCCAGAGTAGGCACGCAGCTCTCTGGGGAATGAAGAATAAAGGGCGTGAGTCTCCAGGGAGCCGAGGTGGGCTTACAATGGCATGGACAGACAATAACAGTAGCTGCCCGTCTCCTGTCCCTGAAACAAGCAGCATGCAGGGGGCAAAAGACACCACCCTTATGAAAACATCGGTGGCAGCAGGGTCCTGTGGGGCAGGAAGTGGAGGTGGAGGGGTTTGGTGGAGAGGTGGAGGCTGTGGGCAGGTGCGTCAACCACAGAATGAGGCTCATGAGAATCTCATGTTCGGTTTGGTCCACAGAAGCCAGAGGCTGAGTCAGTGAAGCAGCAGCCCAGAGCCACTTGCACTTGAAAGCAAAAGAGAAAAGAGTTGGGTCAAGTGATTTATTTACAATTTTCAGTGGAGACAAAAACGATGAGTACTGATGGGTTGAAAAGAATCAATCCTAGCAACCCCCTGGTAGATAAAACAGATTGATTCCATCAGAAATGTTCCAAAGGTGAGTCGCACACACTCATTTTTCTCTCCTATCTGTTCATGGGGCCACCTGGGCCCCAAGATAGAGGGTGCCTTCTGCGGAATAACTGCACTATGAGGACCTGCCAAACTTCACTCTTTGGACTCTGAATCTCTCTCGTACGTAATCACAACTCCAATTTCCAAAAAGAAGCAAGCAAACGCTCATCTTATCAATGTTAGCCTGTAGCTGCGCCTAACTTGCTGGACTGCCCTCTCAGGACGCCTCCAGGCTGAGCAAAAGAACCAGGGACAAAGGGCAGGAGTCCCCGGCTTCTTTCTCACCTCTGTTCCTCACTAGCTCCTGATGCGCTCCTTTGACAGAAATCGCTCTAATGAGGACTGGCACGTGAGGCAAGAAGCGTCAGGGAGAATGTTTCTCTCAAATGGGAGAAAGAAATTGCACTGGAAAACCTCTAAGGAAAAGTGACTCACTAGGAACCAGACCCTTGGGAACAGTATCATTTAGAGACTCTGCAAAGCTGTGAGGAATTTATTAAACACTCAATAATTAATAAAAGTGTCCCCACGATGCTCTCTCTCCCAGAGTTGACCCTGTAAAGGAAGGCAGGGGTTGATAGGTTTGGGTTGGACTTCCGGCACACCAGACTTACGCCGGCGGTACAAGGCATGCATCTTCCTAGTTTGAGCAAACTGCTCATCTTTCTTGCCCGGGCATTCTCCAAGAGCTGAGATCTTCCGCAAATATTTACAGGAGCAATCTTTGGTGGCCAGCCTCCGGGATGGTATCAACAATCCCCACCTCCTGGTGGTCACACCCTTTCCCCACATTGTGCGGACAGCGGAGGGAGATGTCACTCCCACGCTGAGACCATACTCCTACCAGACTGTGAGCGGTGTCCAGACACTCTTGCTCAGGGGGAAACCGGCTGCCATGACAGCAAGGATCCGAGGCCCACCAGCAAGCAGCCTTCGAGGGGCCCTTTCCCCCTCTCCAGAAGACAGCAGTCTCAGCCAATAGCTGAGGCTCTCTGTGTGGGGCAAAGGGTAACACACTCTAAACAAAGCACAGAGGGTTGAGTCCGTCCAGAGTCTCGGAGAAGAAAGGCCTGGTGGTTCACATCTGCAGACCCTGGCAGTGCCAGACCTCGGAAGCACAGTTCTACGCTAGCCTACCTGCAACTTCGTGAAAACCCCTGAAGTCTGAACTTCCAGAATCTTGACCCAAGAAATGACTGTCAGGTGCTAACTCAGCAGGGGCGAGGGCGTCATCTGTTACACCGACATCGATGATTCACTTTCCTCCCCAGAAGGGAGAAGCTGGAAGATTTAACCTCTGTTCCTAGTCCACATTCATTTAGGGACAAATTTCTCTGTCCAAAAGAGAGCATCAGATTATCCCCTCCTGCACTCTACAATCTCTTATTGCGTGTCCAATATAGGCCAGGTATTTCTAAGAGACATCAACCTCCCTGTTGCTAATCTCGGAGAGAGAATCCCAGAGAGGTCCCTCTCACACCTCGGGCTACTCAGTCCACCTTTTGGCTTCATGAGCGTTTGATGCTGGTGGACTCCCACTCTTCACTTTCGCAACCTCTAGGGAGGGCCATTGAGTCCGAGGGGCGAGTCATGTTCACTTTCCCATGCTCTTCCACGGGTGGGAGGGAGGGAAGAAGGTCAGGCCCCCAGGGTCTATTTGGTACGGGGCAAGGAAGACTCCTTTGGGTATTCCACCCCACCCCCACCCCATCCACCCCCGCCAGGGGCAGAAAACCCTGATCACCAGTCCTGAGCGTGCTAATTCCAGCAATTAGTGACCAAGTGAGGCGCAGCGCTTCAATCACCTCTCACGTTCAGGTCACAGCGGAGCCCGGGCTGCGCGGCCAGGAGGGAATGGAATGCCACCCCAGTCTCCACTCCCGCCTCGGCTGTCCCTCAAAGCAGCAGGAGGGTTGCGGCTCTAAGCCAAGCGGGGGGCCTCCTCCTTCCGCACAAAGAAGGGCAAAGGGCGAGGCGTTTGCGTTTGAGTTCTCCTCGTCGACCACAAAACCGGGTTCTGCCCAAGCCTGAGCCGCGTGGGAGGCCGTCGGAGGTGACTGGAGCCCTAGCCAGAAAACCGCAAGCAGACTCTCTCCTCCCGCCGCCGGCTGGGGTCGAAGTCAGGTGACTCCTCTGGGCACACAGCAAATCTAAACAAAGATCACTCGCCACATGACCGCCGGGGCGGGGGGAGGAGGGCCACACACGCCTCCTCCGGCTTTAGACTGGGGCTGTCCAAATCGACCACCCCATGCCATTAACTCTCGCGGCGGCATGGTCCCGGGAAACTGGAGGAACTACAAGGCAGCCGGCAGCGCAGCCCGGAGGGAAGCCCCGGGAGGGACTTGGGACCCTATCCCCGGGCCCAGCCGCCGAGCTGGGCACTCACACCCCCGGCCCCATCAGCTGTCACCCGCGCTCGCGGCCAGTCACCGCCAGGGAAGCCCGTCCCCTCTGCTGGCTCCCCTCGCAGCTGCGACCCGGAGGGGAGTCGTTTTGCCGAAGGTTCCGGGGGCGAGGGCACGCCCTCCCCTCCCCCTCGGGAAGGGGCACCAGGATGGGCGCGGCCCCGAGCCCAGCGGCGTGGCTTCGGATCCGTCCCCCTTGCCTCCTCCCGGGAATGGAAGGAGCCTCCGGGTCCACCGCCCCGCGCGCCCCACCTTGTCGCCGAAGCTGCGGGCCATCAGCAGGTCCGGGCTGGGCGTGCTGTCGCCACCCACGGCCTCCTCGCTGCTGGAGCCGGCCAGCGGGTGCGGCATGTCGCGCAGGGAGTGGGGCCCCGAGGACTGCAGGGCCTTGGGGGGCCCGCCCGACATGGCGCGCACTGCTCGGGACGCGCCGCCGCTTCTTCCTGCTGGCTGCCGCGGCGGGCTCCCCAGCGCCCCGGGCCGAGGCACCCCCTGGGCCGCGGCGAGCTCCGAGGCCCGGCACTTGCCCGACCGGGAGGAGGAGCCGCTGCCGCCGCCTGCTCTCCGCCGGGCCGGGCTGGGCCGGGCTGGGTGGGCCGAGCTGCTCCGCGCCCGCGCGCCGCCGCTCCGCGCCCGAGCCCGCCGCGGTCCGCCCGCCCCGCCAGCCCCGGGCACCCACCCGCGCCGCCGCCCCGCCCACCCCGCTCGCGGCCCGCCTCCCAGGCGCCCGGCCCGCGGGAGGGGGTGGGACCAGCGAACTGGGGAGGGGGGAGAGGGGAGGGGAGAGGGGAGGGGCTGGCGGCTCCGCCCCCGCCCGCCGCCCGGCCGGAAGTGCGCCCCGAGCCCGCGGCCGCCGCGCTGCGAGTGTCCAACGGCCCCGGGGGAGGCCGGCCCTGGGGAGGCTGCGCGCAGCCCCCCGAGCCCATGGTTAACGGAAGCCGGAGCGGGAGAGAGACGTTGGGCTAGCCCGGTCCGGCCCACCGCGGTCACGGACGCGCTGGCGAGCAGCCACGCCGGGGGCTGGGGCCCTGGGTGGCATTCGCGAGCCAAGATCTCGTGGCCCCTGAGAAGCGCTCGCAAGCGGCCGGGAGAGGGGACGAGGACGCGTGTCCGAATGACGTGAAGGGCTGTGAGACTCAAGGGAGACGGCCCGTGGGACGGAGAACCTGGGAAGCAATCGGAGGAAGCAGTGTGGGGTCCCTCCGCTGAACGCCTGCCTGCTGCCATCTTGCTCCTCCCGCGGAGCCGGGGCGTTTCGCGATGTGGGACTTCAGGGGAGCGGCCGGAAACGCGGGCGGCCCGAGGGAATGTCTCCGGTGGTGTGCACCTTGACGAGACAGCCTAGCGAAAGAACCATCAGGTTCATGTTTTTATGATTGTTTCTATAAACCGGGTTCGTGTTATGATGGTATGCATCTGTGCTTCCTTTCAGGAGCGCTGGTGGCGTCGTGCCACCGATCCTCTGGATCGGCCGTTCGAAACCACCGGCTGCTCCTGGGAGAAAGAGAGGGCTTTCTACTCCCATAAAGGGTTAGTGTGGAAAGCACCGCAGGGACAGTTCTACCCTGCCCTGCAGGGTGGCTGCAGGTCAGTGTCGACGCCCTGGCTATGAGGGCTTCCTTGGGTTGGGCCCTGTAAGGGCCCTGTGGCTCCAAGACCCTGGACAGTGTCTATGGCTTAACATAATGGGGGCCCGTTCAAACCCAGGAGCAGGAGGAGACCGTCTCAAAACGTTCTTATAGAGAGAGTCGCTAGGCGGCCATATGGACCCCGTGACAGTGAGACAGCAACTGGAGTCTGCACTGACTTGATGCCAATGGTTTTGGTCCTTTAACAGGATTCGATTCTCAGCCGTATGTGCTTACGGAAGAGGCAGCTCATCTTTCACCGCGACCATAGGAGGGTAAGTGCGTCTTGTTTCCCACCTTCCTGTCTCTGCATCCATTTCTAGGGCGAGATCATCGGGTCGAGCAAGAAGAGGTGACACTAGCAGAGTCATAGGTAAAGTGACTCCAGGGGCAGATTGTCCAGTAATCAAGGTAAACCCCCGTTTGACTGGACTCGTCTGTGAGGAACAGTTTGACACCGCCCCCACCCCCAAAGATTCTGCTTCTAAGTAGGCCTGGTCTTTATCAGTCCCCCAGCACCTTCTTCACGGAACCAAGACCTCTTTTCAAATGTAAAATGCCTGCCCTGGCACTGGGAGTTAGGCTGTCTATTCCCAGTAAAGACTGCAGCCATAAATCAGAGCTGACTGCAGTGAGCGGAGGCTCACCACGAGGGCAGGGCTGCAAGCGGAACAGGCTCCGCCGGGGAAAGAAGGGTGGAGTTGGAATCATCCCTGGTGGCTGCCTGCACTTGGAATCAACTGGGCGGCCTTGGGCTTCGCCTTTGGGTTCTTGACAAGGGCAGCGTACCCAGTAGGTACGGGTTTCCTTGCGTGTCGGTACCAATGTGTGGTGAAACATTACAGATGCTGCAACCACGGGCTCCAGCGTGATCGTTGTGAGGCTGAGGGTGGCACAAGACCCGGCTGCCAGCATGTCGGCCTGTGCTCCATCCGGGCGCTGTGAGTCGGAACAGACTCATGGCACCACCGACAAGCGTTAAATAGGCACAGTTGCCTATACAAGGTTCACAGAAGGTTATGAACCAATCAGTAGTGAAGCATGTCACCCACAGTCCCCCAGGTCCCCTCCCCCCTTCACTGCAGATGCCTAGGGAATCGGGTAGCCTGTGTGTGCCGTGCTCTGGGCTTCCTGATGACTCTGTCCCTGTGGGTCCAAGTAGAACTGGGCTCTGTCCGGTGATTAGAGGTAGACGGTCAGACATACCATACCCAAACCGAGCCCAGGGCTTTCTACTCAACCCTGAGGCACAGCCACCCTGTGTCACCAAGTGGAACTGCCCCGTAGCGTCAGGTCCCTGGAGACCTTTCCAGAGCAGGTGACGCCCACTTTCTCCTGTTTCAACCACAAACCTGCGGCTAGCTGCTGCCTACCCACAGGGCCCCCAGAACTCCTTTGGCAGACACACCTACTCTGACATTCTTCGGCCAAGTCCTCGGTTCTCGCCCTGGCCTCGCTTTCTCCCTGGCCCTGCACGGTTCAGCCTGGGTCGGAGATGCTGCCCAAATGTTCATCTCCCTCATGAGCATTTCCGTCTCCCGTTCTCATGGAGCTGCATAACGTTGTTAATTCTGTGATCTTCCAAGGCTGCTTACAAACACTATCCAGCCTGTTCTCTGTTTTCGGCATTAAAATAGCAGGAACGTAACTAGAAATACCCCATAGTTTACCATGTAGACATTTCTTACTCAATATACATATTTTAGCAGGAAGACCACCTTGGGGAATATTATTTAGTACTTCCACATACCTGAAGACACAAAAGCCAGCCATGTTTTCATTCCCGTACGGTTACTGCACAGTGAGTGATGATTGAGTGTGAATCTGGTTCCTTTCTAACAAGGGAGAGAGAGGAGAGATCTTAATACTTAATGTCTGAGGTGACTTAGCAATAAACAGCGTTCTGTGTAATGTTCTTAGGGGAATGTTGGCACAAAATAGAGGTTCTTTTTTGTTTGTTTGGGATTTTGGGGGGAGGGCATCACTGCCTCTGGTGGTCGTGGGTGCTCCCCAGTGCTGCTCCTGAGAGCCTCCACTGGATTTGAACCGCCAAGCCCATGGGCCGCAGTCCCTCACTCAACCACTTATGCCACCGGGGCTCATTCCCAAAATAGGGGCTCTTTAAGAGTTAATCCAGCAGAGGAATTCAAATAACAACAACTGGTTCACTGCCCTAATGACTGTTTTAAGTAATATATATATGTATACCAAATATATATATATATATATATACCCTAAAAGGTAGTTTAAGGTTTCATACATAGTAATTTAATAAATAAGAAAAACAAGAGATACATAAAACTAGATTATATGAGTTTTTAAATATTAATGAGAAAATACTAAATGATTACCTGAACAAAAAAAACTTTTTTTCTTAAGCTATTCCCATATTGCTTCTTTTTTTTTTCTTTTTTTTTTTTTTTGGCATCATTGCTCTCCCCCATATTGCTTCTTGATTGGCATTCTGACTTGCAATATTCGTCACTTTTTTTGGGGGGGCATCACTGCCCTCTGGTGGTGGGAGTAGGAGACCCAGCCTTGCGGCTGGATTTGAACCTCCAACTCAGTGTGCCGCAGTCCTGCGCACAACCACTACGCCCCGGGGCTCAGCCATATTCTTCACTTTTATCTGAGCGTCATGGGATGTATGATCTCTCCTTAACCATTTTTTCCCCGTAGGAGAAGAACCCCATTCCTTGAGAGAGGATGGCCAATTAGACATAACCGTTATGTATTTGACATGTTAGAAACAGGCGACTTCTTGTCTCTGAACATAGCATCTTTGAAAAACCCCTTTCTGCTTCTGCTGAGCTTGCAACAATTGTTCAGAAAACATTTGTAGCTCCTGAACATCCCCAGGGATTGCAGGGATTCATCCATCATACGAATGACAGGAATGACGGCATGTCACCCTCTGGTTGTTTGGCAGTTTTTCTCTTTATGCTCCATGTTTGTTTACTGAAGGAACAACAAACACAAAGCAGTAAAAACAGTATTTAATCAAACATAACGAGTCTTATGAAATAAATTATTATTACCAAGAGTTCTGCCCAATTTTTTATACTTATAGGCAGAACTGAACATTACTACAGGTGCTTAGAGTGCGCCGTCGTGCAGATGCATGTTCCAAAAAAAGTAGGGAAAGTAATTTATGATTCATACATTGGGCGTCTGCCCTGTCACCCGCCTTACCACCCTGGTCGAGTGCCATTTTAACAACCAGTCGAGGTACTCCGTGAAAAATTAGGTATCGATTCTGCTGATCTGATGCAAACGGACCAAATCCCACCACGGAGGTAATCCCCTTCCTTTCCCTGTTTGGACACGTTTTCTTTGCCATTTTATGAAATTATCACCATGGAGTTTTCATAATTAGATACACTGCCCTTCAAGTCCCTCCACTTGTTTGGTTTGGATCACTTTTCTGTGCACGTGACACATGATGTATGCACACAGACGAGGAACCAGAATTCCTAAGTGGCCACAGAAAACAGTTTCTTTTCCAACTTCCTGGTTGGTCAATGGCATTTGGCCACCGTGAGCCAGTGGCTTAGTCATTGGAACTAAAAGTGAAAAGGGGGAGGAAAACAAGTGAATGTCTGGAAAACATTGTGGTATAACGTTTCCTCCATTCAGCCATCTTTAGCTCAGGACTTCCTGCTCATACCACCATTTCCTGTTGTATTTTGGTGTTCCTTGTGGTGGCTAATTGTCACTGAAATGACATAATCGTCATAGGGTGTGTGGCGATCCGTAAACATTTTTAAACCATCGTGGTGGTGAGGGGAAAGCATGAAGTTTCTGTACCAAAGCAAAAGGTGCCGGTTGTTTGAGACGTATGAAGGGAAGTTTAGAATCCCGAGTCGGAGCTGTAAGGAACAACCTATCAGGTGTGTGAGTTTGCACTTGGGGGCGGGGAGGAGATCCCAATCCCACAAGAACCCCAAAAGAGAGCATGTTCCCCTCCCATCTACTAGGAAGCTTGGGCATTTAAGCAGATACCTCTCAGGAGATATTATCCCTGGACCCCTGGATTTGGTCGATTTGATAGCTCGAGCGTCAGTCAGCCCCACTCACAAGCCTGTCAGGACTGTACATGGGAGCTCTGAGACAAAGCAGGGTCACAACGCAGTGCTCTGTCTCTCTCTCCCTTGGGACAGCATGTGCCTGGGCCTTCTTGGTGTTTGTATTAGCTGCTTATCCTCTTCTGGTTTTTAATACAATCGGGGCTTTATTCTATATGGCACCCCAAGCCCTGCCTCAAAATAACACCACCACTGCTGAAGTGGACTGTGGTCGGTGAGGACAAAAGAGGTTTTCAGTGAGCATTGAGGGTGACATGTCAAAAGCCACAGAGGGCTGGCTCAAAACAAGGGTCCAACTGAAAAGGCGCAGTTCCAACAGAGACAAAATTGTATTGGCAGTTTAATCTCGTCAGCGATGTCTCAGGAAAGAAGCTCAAGCCAGGAGATCCACTTGAGGGCAGGATCTGAAGAACTTTGCAAATTAATACAGAAACATCATTGAAACAGCAGAGAGGCTTATGGGGAGAAGTGACAATTTGTATCAGTCTTGGGGGGGCTGAGCCCCGGTGGCACAGTGGTTGTGTGCGGGACTGCGACCCACTGGGTTGGCGGTTCAAATCCAGCACAGCAGCTCTCCAGGAGCAAGGCTGGACCTCCTACTCCCACCAGAGGGCAGTGATGGCCCCCCGCGAAAAAGAAAAAGATATTCAGTCTTGGAAATGCTGTGGGACAGTACCACTCTGTACTGTAAAGTTGCTGTGAATCAACTCAATAGCAGTACAATAGTTTGGTTTTTGTTAAGTTTTATTGACATAATTCATGTATCATACAATTATATATTGTTTTTTTTTTTTGTGGGGGGGGGTGGCATCACTGCTCTCCAGTGGTGGGAGTAGGAGGCCCAGCCCCACTGCTGGAATTGAACCTCCGTCCCAGTGGGCTGCAGTCCCGCGCACAACCACTATGCCACCAGGGCTCAGCCCACATTGTTTAAATATATTTTTAAGTTGTGCACTCATCACCAGAAATTGACTTTAGAACATTTTCTTCATTTTTGTAGCCATTATCATTATCTCCCCATTTCCCCCCAACCTCCTTTGTCATAGCCCTAATAGTTATAACCCTAACTTATTCGCAATCTTTATAGATTTACTTATTCTGCATTTCATAAAAAGAAAGTCATTAAGGGCTGAGCCCCGGTGGTGTAGTGGTTGTGCGCGAGACTACGGCCCCCTGGGATGGAGGGTCAATTCCAGCTCCATAGGAGCAAAGGCTGGGCCTCCTACTCCCACCACCAAAGGGCAGTGATGCACCCCCAAAAAACAAACAAACAAAAAAAGTTATTAAAAGAAGAATAAATAAAGGAAACCCCTAATAAAATAAAAAAATCAACCCAAAAGATATCAGAAAGTAATAAGAACTGCCACAAATGCCTGAGCCCCGGTGGCGTAGTGGTTGTGTGCGGGACTGCGGCCCACAGGGTTGACAGTTCAAATCCAGCAGCGGCTCTCCAGGACCAAGGCTGGGCCTCCTACTCCCACCAGAGGGCAGTGATGCCCATTGAAAAAAAAAGAACTGCAACAAGTTACAAATGGGTCAAAAGACAAAGCAAATGGTAAACTGTTAAAATTTCACCTAGCTGTACATTTTGGGCTGTTAACTGCAAGGTTAGCAGTTTGAAAGCAGCAGCAGCTCCCATGGGAGAAAAGGGGGGTTTCCTACTCCTGTGATGAGTTACAGTCGGGGTAGGAAGGAATGTTTTGGAAATGATGATGGCAGCATCTGCACAAGTTTGCATGATATAACTGATTTAGGGATTGTTAGGGTATCTGTAAGAGCCCCCAGTACAACAAACTTTTTAAAGTTACAGTCTCAGAAACCCACAAGTGCAGTTCTACCCTGTCATATAAAGTCACAATGAGTGAGAATCGACTTGATGGCAGTGAGTTACATCTGTAGTAAGTCCCTTTATATTGCGTTGTTAGGCGACCAAACTAGTCACACTCCTGGGCAATCAATAGAGAAAATTCATTGAAGGCTTTCCATGTGAGGGCTCTGAAATAGATTTTGCTCACTGTCATCCATAAGCTTCTGCAAATTGGGTGCTCAGAATGTAAACTTGAAGTGTGACTGCAGGGCCTGGGTACAGGTGGGAGGGAGTCCTTCCTTGTCTGAAGTCCCTGGAGTCTTTGGTGTTTGGGGCAGTCTCGGGTCTCAACTCTTCTATCGCTCATGGGTGATAAGACCCAACACACGCTGGTGTGACCTAATTAAAATAATAAACCACACTCGTGCTAAACAGGATCAGACAAGGGCCAGGGCTTCAGTCTACATTTTGGGGGCAATTCCATTCATAACGATGTAATGCCTGGAGCCAGTACAACCATCTTGTGGCCACCACGTAGGGAGACATTCCCAATACCCTGCGGGCCACAGAGTAAGTGGAGGGGAAAAACGGTCCTTGATGGCATCTCACTACTTGTTCCTTGAGAGTACGTCAAAAAGGACTGCTGTAGCCAGCGGTGAATACACAGAGGAGAGGAGCATGTTTCATAGTGGTCTGTGGTGATGAATTAAATGCCCTTCCTACCCTTGAAACAGCAGCACAAACTTCTTAATAAGGATGGAACCATTGAATTGTAGGATGTATTCATTAGATCTTAATAAAGTTATTGAAAGTGTTTCTAGAAAAGCATAGAAATCCCAAGTCAACAAATACCAATATGCAAAGCCGTTGTTTCTCCACATGTCGGCCGTCCAGCTCTGTCCATTGCTACAGGTGGCGGCTCCCTCCCTTCAGCTCTTCCCTGAGGAATAATGTGCTCTTCCAGGAAGAGCGTGGCACCACAGCACCGCACAGCAGGTGCTCCAGGGGCTCGCATCATGCTCCTTGCCGGGGTCTTTGAGGATGGGGAGTCAGCCCCTGTCTGAAGGGGCAGGGGCAGGGCTGCCAGGTCCCTGGGTCAAGTGTCCCAGTGAAATGTGTTTGGTTTGTGAGTGCTGTGGCCAAGGGTAGTGTCTATACTATTTTTATTTGAAGTATTTCAATAAATGCAGTCCCTACCCTTGAAAATACATACACACACAAACACACATCCACATCCCATGCCCACATGTATTTCTCACATCTGCCCTCAGTCAGCTGTGAAGAGTGCTGCCAGGACCTACCTCAGAACTCCGGCAGGTTCAAACCACCACACTAAGCACATTCACAAGAAAGTGAGTCACGTGATGTTTTCGGCTTTCCTGTGCCTCTAAGAGTTAGGTTGAAGCTACTCCGTAGTCTTACTACGTTTGCAATAGCATGGTGCAGAAGTTCGAAATACCACGAGAGGTGCCACAGTGTGACCCAGAGAGGAGACGCGAGCACGTGAACAATGGTGCCGATCCTCACCATCATTGCAGGGGCGCGCAGACCTTGGGTGTGAACTGAAAGCTCCTTATCTGTAAAGGGCAATCAAGCAAAGCACACTCAAACGAGGTGTGCCGGTTTCCTTGGCGATGGTAGTTGTCACAGATGACCCCAAACTTGGCACCTTTGCTCTAGGTGCTGCTACGGGGAGCACAGCTTGCTGTCATTAAACATCAGATTGAGTCTCGCCGGTTTTTGGATTCCAGCCCTTAGTTTGACAAGGGCGGACCTTCACGTCTACTAGACGCCCCTGAGAAGATTCCGCCCCTGTTTCTTCTTGTGGTGTCTGCCAGCACTCCTCGGCTTACGGCTGCATCACTCCAATCTCTGCCTGCGTGGTCACAGTGGCAAATCTCCCTCCCCCTCCCTCTTACAAAGGTAGATGTAATTATTGCCGCTCAGGAGAAGCCAGGCTAATCTCCCCATCTTAAGATCGTTAATTACATCTGCTGCTGTGTGCTGACTGAGCGATGCCAGGTGACAAGGTAGAACTGCCAAGTAGGATTTCCTGGGCTGTAGTCTTTACTGAAGCCGGCCAGCAGAGCTTGTCTTGTACAGAGACGCCACAGCCTTCTCTGTCCTACAATTGAGCCACCAAAGCCAACATGCTGTTACGTCCATTCCAGCGTGCAGTGATCGGTGAGACAGACTAGACTTGCCCCTGTGAGTTTCCAAGGCTGTGTGACTGTGAGCCACAGAGCGGCTCATGGTTTCAAACCTCTGACAAGCCGTTAACAGCCCACCCTGTAACTCACTTGCCACCCCCAGGACTCTCAAGTTATGTATGTAAAGACCCTTTTTCCAAAAGAAGGCCAAGTTGGTCGCTTCCAAGGTACGGGCCTGATATCTCTGGGTGGCCACTGTCCCTTTCATTTCAAGCACCTTTATGTATAGCTCTTTCCGAGGCTTGAAGAAAGCAACGAGCTCTTGCTGCCGTGGAGCCAGTGCTGAGTCAGAGTGACAGGCTGTGGGTGTCCGAGATTGACGCTGTCTAGGGGGTGGAACGCCCGGTCTTTCTCCCTCGGAGCTGCTGCCGGTTTCCGGCTGAAGACCTGGCGCAGCCCAACACAGAACCACTAAACCTTTTCAAAAGGTGGGCAGGGTGGGACAGCTTCAAGAGGGAGTAAGTAAAGTGTCCGTTCACTGGGGCCTTTCAGAATGTTGGTGAATGTGGAGCAAGCGGCATATGGCTAGTATTTGGTCTTTAATAATCTTAAATGAAGAGCCCTTCAGAATATCCGTTGGCTGGGTAAACAGCAAACACTTTGAACTTGAGCAGAACTGGATATTGAAGAGCACATTGAGTGCACACAGTGGGAGCACACAAGTGTTGTTTGAGGGGCTAGGTCGGCTTTCACTTAAAGCACAAGTGAGGTTCTGGCTGACACACTGGACAGCGTCTTCCTCACGGCAAGGACCATTGTTCTCAGTAAAGGTGGTGCACTAAACGTGTGTTGAATTAACGAGGGGAAGAACACTTTTACAGTTTCATTGTCTTTTCTGGAGGGCCCAGCCAGCAGATGAGCAGCCCACTTCACACCCTTCTAGGCACTTTGAGGATCCTAAACCGTACTGGACAGATGACATAAAGCTTTATACTGCACTCAGCTGCCGCCCTACACAGTCCACTTAGAACACGAAGACTCCATCTCTCTCTTTTTTTTTTTTTTCTTTTTAGGCATCACTGCCCTGGTGGTGGGAGTAGGAGGCCCAGCCTTTGCTCCTTTGAGTGGGAATTGAACCTCCATCCCAGTGGGCTGCAGTCCCGCGCACAACCACTACGCCACCGGGGCTCAGCCCCGGCTCCATCTCTAATAACTGCTCTTTTTACCCGACCTCACATTCCCCTAAGAGGAAAGAAGTAGGGTGACCTGGTATCTTGGGGTCTGTGGCACTAGGTCTGTCTGACAAAACCATGTACCAGGTTGGGACTCCACACAACCTCAGCCTCAGTGGTTGTGTCCGTGCCTCGCATCCTTGCCCACGGTTTGAAGCACAGGGAGCTTTGTTCAGTGCTGCGGACAAAGATGGTGGCACTCAGTATGTTACGTGATCTCTGAAGTGGCCAGCAACGTGGAGCTGGGGATGATGGAAATGTTTATTTCCTCCCCATAGCTTTCTTTGGGGCGGGGGGCATCACTGCCCTCTGGTGGGAGCAGGAGGCTCAGCCTTGCTCCTGAAGAGCTGCTGCTAGATTTGAACCGCCAGCCTAGTGGGCCACAGTCCCGCACACAACCACTACGCCACCAGGACTCAGCCCTCCCCTAGCTTTCTTGGTGGAAAGCCTCAATTCCTCTCCATAGGACTACTGTAGTGACCGGCTTCCCCAGAGCACATGACCTAGAGAGGCCCAGGTGGAAATGCAGTGACGCAGGCCGAGGCTCCCACATCTCGTTGGTCACGCGGGTCGGCGGCATGCAACAAGGGCGGGAGGCAGGATTGCGCCAGCAGGGCGCGCTCGAGGCTGCCACGTGAAATTGTCAACCTCTTCCGGGACAGCCAAGAGTAGGAGTGGCTCAGACTCTGCTGCGGGAGAGCTGTGTTTCATGGACAATCAGAGTTCACTCATAGCCGCATCCGATTTTATTTGACTTAATCCTGAAAACAGCCTTATGAGGTGCTGCCTTCAGAGCCCTATTGCATTAGTTATAACTATATAGCAAATCACCCCAGAATCCAAAGCTAGTCGGTTCTTAGAGGTTGGTTCTTAATCACGACCGCCCTTTCTTATAGCCACAGATCTCCCAGACTGAATTCACCACCTTTTCTGTTCTTGTCAGCAGATGTTGAATTGGCCCCATGCACGGTGGAACTAAACGCTGCCCGCTGTAACACCGCAAAAAGCAGACCATTGTCATCTACAAGGCTCTCACCAACTTGACTTTGAGAAGTGCACGAGCAGCTCCCACACCATGGCAGCTGCCGGAGAAGACGTGCTGCTGCCCAAGCTCCCTGAGCTCTTCGAAAGCAGTAAGCAGTTTCTGGAGGCAGTGGAAGCGGCGACAGAACCTACTGGTTCCTGGGTCGTCCAGGATAAGGTGTGTAAGGGTCTGGACCTCCTTGAGAAGGCTGCCAGCATGCTTTCACAGCTCGACGTGTTCAGCCAAAATGAAGATTTAGAAGAGGTCGCGTCCACCGACCTGAAGTACCTGTTGGTGCCGGCATTTCAAGGAGCCCTCGCCATGAAACAAGTCAACCCCAGCAAGCGGCTAGATCATCTGCAGTGGGCCCGAGAACACTTTATAAACTACTTGGCCCAGTGCCATGGTTATCAGGTTGCCGAGTTTGAGCTGCCCCAAACCAAGAACACTTCTGCTGAAGATCACACTGCCAGTTCCTCCCTGGCCTACCCTGACCTCATCGGCAGGGCGTCTCAAAGACAGACTAAAATAGGGAACTACAGGCAGAAGAAGGAGATAGAACACAGGATATCAGCCCTCAAGTCGACCGTGGAAAGCGGCCAAGCAGATGATGAACACGTCCGTGCCTATCATCTCCTGCAGCTCCGGAGGTGGATTGGGATCAGTTTGGAAGAGGTGGAGAGTATCGACCAGGAGATAAAGATCCTGAGAGGAAAAGACTCCTCAAAAAAGGCAGCAGCATCTCCCTCATCTCGGCAGGACAGCCCACCGTGGAGACCTTTCATCCTGGCTCGGGACTTGGCCCAAGCCAAGGTGTTTGGTGCTGGTTACCCAAGCCTGGCCACCTTGACAGTGGGTGACTGGTATGCTCAGCACCAGAAAGATCAGGGGATTGCCAAGACGGCATCAGAACAGGAGGACCGGGAACAAAAGGAGGAAGGGGAGGAAGACAAAGCAGTGCACCGAGCCCGGGAATGGGACGACTGGAAGGACATCCACCCTAGGGGTTTTGGCAACAGACAGAACATGGGCTAGTCTTCCCATGAACTGCCATCCTCACATCCAAGGGAAGCCGGGCCGCTTGCTCCTCCCTGGGCTCCCGCTTCAGCTGTCCACGACAAAAGCACAGACATTCCATCTTGCTTTGTGTTCAATAAAGCGTCGAATGTTGAAGTGTGTATGCGTACCCTAGATGCTAAGCTCATGACCTCGTTTCAGCCTTACCATCCTCATCGTGGTGTATTACGATTTCCCAAGCGGAAAGAAGTGGCTCTCTAAAATCAATGGCTGTGTTAATCCTCTTTTAAAAACAAAGTCCCGCCTATCACATGACCCTCTGCAGGAAAAAAAACAAAAGTAGGTGAACCAGCCTTTCTTCCTAGTTGACCCTAGCCTGGAGCCCTGCTGATTCCTGTCCAGTGTCATAGCAGCAGGCAGACCTCACAGATAGATAAGTGGTGGCTGTACATGAGGTTCATTGACAGGAGGTTAGGCCCGCTATAGGGAAAGAGAAAGTTCAACCATGTGACTACCATTAACCACCATTCTCTAGTACAGTATGTAAAGTAATACTATCTAATTCAGTTGAGCCATGTATTTGCAGTAGCTAACTTCTTAAAATGACTGTTAGTCCAGGTAGATTAGAGAAATAAATTCATAAAACACCCATGGATGTAAGGGAAAGGTTTATGTACAAGAGAAATGGAACATTAAGAAAACATCCCAGTCCAGTCCATGATCATAAGTCCGATATTAGCCCATATGTCCAATACCAGTCTATAAAACCTTCTGATTCATGAAGCACGTGCAATGACACCAGGACAATCACAGGCCAGTGGGTGCAGGCTTGTGTATCCAGCAGTAGCAGCATCCCAGCGATGGCAGGGGTCTCTCTATGGCTCCTCATTTCCAGGGTTCAGGGTCCATCAGCAGTATCCATTGGCCGTAGAAGCATCTCAATGCTGGCAGGGGTTTCTCTCTGGCTTCTCTGGCCCCAGAGGTCTGGTTCCATCAGGGCAAGTCCATGTGGCTTCTCTGGCTCCTCCAGGTTCCAGGACTCAGGATCTATCAGCATGTCACTATCTTGTCGGTACACCAACTCCAAGAGACTAAGTCTGTAGTCTCTCCTCCACAGAGGAAATATTGCAGGATTTCCCTGAATTATCAGAGAAAGTCATGCCCACACAGACGTCTCGTAGGCTATGTCCAGATTGACAGGCTAGACTCCACCCCTACACCCAGTCATGAAACTGACACCCAAGTACTTGACCCCCAATGATCCACCTAGGATTTGCAACTTAGTGCTTTTTCACCTTGTATCGGGTGGTCTGTAGGACCAATAGAATATTGCAGAAGCAATGGTATATCACTATGGTAGTGACATAACTTCATGCCAATTTGAAGATAAATAAAAGTGTAGGGGTGGAGTTTAGCTTGTTCATTAGGGCACAACCTGATGGTGACTCCTTGTGGGCGGGGTCGTCTCTTAAGGAGGCTCCTGAGAACATCTCCCCACACCCTCTCTGCCTTCACCTTCCTGCGGGCTGACGCTGGCCAGAGCCCTGGAGACACATCCATCGCCATTGAATCCACAAGGCTTTGCATCCACCCGCTGACTTGTGACAGTCCTGTATTCTGCATTGATTATGTGGCTACATGAGTCTGAAGAGGAATTTATGGACTAGTATGTGACTTAAGGACTTGAGTTGCATTGGGCTGGGATTATCTTCTTAATATATGATTACGTAATATAGAGATCTTTCTTAAACATAGATTAAAGTGACCAGATTGTAACATTGGTAAAGTGAGACACCATTGACGGGTGGGGAGGGGGGCAGGTGGAAGGGGTATATTCCCTTCATTCCCTTCCCATTCTCCCACTGTCCCCTAGCTTGTCGTGCATTCTTCCCCAAAATTGGGACTTTTTAAAAAATGCCGTGGGACATGGGAAAAATTGTTTAAAATCAGGACGTCTGGTCACTTTCACATGATGAGTGTCACTGGATTTGTTTCTCTAATCAACCCCGCACACATCGTGGTACCTAGGGAGTTGGATACTTAGAGAAACAATTGAAGATGCAGAGTGAATGCATGTGTGACCTCTGCCTCCTGGTAGTTTTTCTCCTTTGGCTAACCCCAGGTCATAGAGGGCCACACTGTTTATTTGATTGTTTTTTGGAAAGGACATGAAGTAAAGGTTTTGATTCCTAGAACTTGCCTTTGGTTCTTCCTGTCTGAAAGGGTGAAAATTAATAAGGCCATATTGCATGTCAATGGAGATAGTTTAGATTAAAAAAAACGTTGAATTTGGCTTTTAAGAATTGATTTTAGGGCTGAGCCCCGGTGGCGTAGTGGTTGTGCGTGGGACTGCGGCCCACTGGGACGGAAGTTCAATTCCAGCAGTGGGGCTGGGCCTCCTACCCCAACCACCGGAGAGCAGTGATGCCCCCCAAAAAAAAAAAAAAAAAAAAGAATTGATTTTAGGAGCTGGCTGTCCTAGGTTTATACTGATTTATTCTACCAGTTTCTGATATAATGTGTGAAAGAAATGATTATTAGGAAATATGAATATGGAGAGTTTTTAAGCCCACTGCCTTCAGACATTAAATTGGGTTAGTAAGAAATACCTGCAGAGAAGGTAAACCTTACCCAGTGCCAGTGCCTTGAGTGCTCAGGATATTTGCATTTGAAAAGACTTGCCAAGAAAGTTGTTGGCAGAATGAAGGGGGGAGGGGGGTTGTGCCATTTGGCTTTTTGAATTTTGAACTAGTGGTTTGCCCTTAAAGCTGCAAACATTTGGAGCCAAGAAGGAACTCTTCTCTGTCAGACTGAACGTTAAAGGGAGCCTGAAGGCCGCCTAAAAAGCTCGCAAGGTGACCACCTGATCCATTTGTTAAGCGGAAGTGGGAGAAAAACAGCAACAGACAGGTTGAGTCTGGTCACTGACACCCAAGGACCTGGTTCATGGACCAGAGAAGGAACAAGAGCGGGTTGACTGGTCTGAAGTTTAAAGAGTTGAGCAGAATCACATCCTGTGGCATGACCTAGCCCAATGGGGCTGGGTTGTTGAGAATTTGTAGAGGGATCCATGGTCAAAAGGTGTGGTGGACAGCGGGCACCCCAGTGAGGCTTACTTATTAAGGCGGCCCACGCTGAGTTGACCAGAACCAAGCCAGACGAAGATAAGATTTTTGAGCTTGTAAATGGAGCACATCGCTGCTGACGGCTCATTCTGATTTGACTTTGATTATGAATGGAGACTCATAAGGTTCCAACTGGAATGAAGATTCTTCACATCAAAGGACTTGATTGTCACCTCAGGAGCACTGGGTTGGTGTAAATGGACAGTATAGAAATTAGAGTCCCAAAACAGGGGGTTGAAGACATGAAGTAACTGACTTACAAACTGTTGTGGGGAATACGAGAAGGTACCCCCCAACCGCCCCACCCACCAAAAAAACCCAACTTATTTTCCAAAGCTACTTTTTTTTTTATTTAACAAAACAACCTTATCACCTTCTATATACTCTCCATTGCATTAATAACACTGGTCAAGGCCTGACCTTTGGTGGCATAGTGGTTGTGCACGAGACTGCAGCCCACTGGGTTGGCGGTTCAAATCCAGCAGGAGGTCCAGAAGCAAGGCTGGACCTCCTCCTCCCACCACAGAGGGCAGTGATGCCCTAAACCCCCACCCCCCAAAATGACACTGGTTAAATCTGTGATTCCATTCTTGGAAATATTTTTCAGCTCATCTATATGAAAGGCTGACAGCACCTCCCTCATGTTTTTCTTCACTTGTGTGTCGTCAAATCACGGCCCTTTCAGGTTCCTCTTCATTTGAGGGAACAAAAAGAAATCGCACAGAGTAAGATCACAGGTAAGTAAGGTACATCGGACAAGAAAGGCATGCTGTTTTTTCCAAAAAAACTGGTGCACTGAGATGATTTTGTGAACAGGCGTATGGTGGTAGCAGAACCAACCCCATGTCTGCCACAAATCAGGCCTCTTTCGGTTGTACACTGTTACACTATCTTTTTAGAATTTCTAATAGAAAACTCAATTAATAGTCTCACCTGGTGGAACTGTGAGTAGACATTTTTTTTGTTTATTCTGGAAGCTGATGGACATCCAGAAGGAGGTTTGTCATCAATGAACATTTCACCTTTTTTGAAATGAGAAAACCTCTTTTTTTTTTTTTTTAAGGCATCACTGCCCTCAGGTGGTGGGAGTAGGAGGCCCAGCCTTTGCTCCTGGGAGCTGGAATTGAACCTCCAACCCAGTGGGCCGCAGTCCCACGCACAACCACTACGCCACCCGGGCTCAGCCCGAGAAAACCTCTTAACACATGTTTTTCCTGTTGTGTGTCCTTGTAAGCTGTGTTCAATGTCACCACAGTTTCTGCAGCATTTTTCCCAAGCAGGAAACAAAATTTCACAGTTGCACGCTGTTCTCTTAGATCGGTCGTCACACAAAATGAGGTTCAAATGAAACTGCTTTTATGAAAAAATTCACTGAACCAGAAGGAACCTTACCAGGTGACACCACTGGGTGCACTAACTCCAAGCGAGTTGTTCAATGCTTGCCTAGTGAGAAATACGCATTCTATGAAAATTTTGCTCAGCAGAGTTTTTTTTTTCCATTTTGTTGTTTGGGGGTAACGCCATCAGACAGTGATAGGATTATGGCATAGGTGTTCACATAACTGCAATTTTTAGGCACAGAATATTTTTATCTTGTTCACTTATAGAATGTTATGTTTCAATGAGCCTAGCACATTTTCAGTTATGTACATTTTAGTTTTAACCTGTTAAGCACAAATAGGACTTTACTACTCTCCTTGTATTAAAAATTCTGTATGGCAAAATTGTTATATAAAAGTATGAAGTTAGGGCTGAGCCCCGGTGGCGTAGTGGTTGTGCACGGGACTGCAGCCCACTGGGACGGAGGTTCAATTCCAGCAGTGGGGCTGGGCCTCCTACTCCCACCACCGGAGAGCAGTGATGCGGCCCCCCCAAAAAAAGTATAAAGTTGACAAGGGGTGGTCTGCGGCAGTTACATAGTTTCATGTCAAGTTGGAGACACATAAAATTATAGGGGTGGAATTTAGCCCATCAATTTTAAGTCACAGAGTGACGGTGACTATGGGCATGACCTTCTCGTAAGGAGTTCCTTAGGAATCTCTCCTTCTCTCTCTGCTGTCAACTTCCTGCTGGATGACCTGGAGGTCGGCCAGAGCCATGGAGATGCATCCATCATCAGTAGAGCCACAGGACTTTCCACCTACACCCACCGCCTTGTGATCTTTCTGCATTCTGCATCCTTGCATGTGGCTGTGTGAGTCTGCAGAGGGACTGATGGGCTAGTATCAGACTTAAGGACCTGAGTTGAACTAGACTGGGACTTTTTTTTTTCAGTTATTTTTTTGGGGGGGATCATTTTCTCCATATATAATTACTTCATATAAAGCCCTTACACATATATGACTGTCACTGGATTTGTTTCTCTAGTCATCCTGGCCTAACACAAACACTTCCAAGATTCAGTTATAAAAAACATCTGTTCAGCTCACATGTCCATTTAAGCATCTACTCATGGATTCCCACTAGTGCAAGATGGTGTATATAAAAGTATTTGCCTTTGTTGCCTTTAACACTTGCAAACCTTTCAGCACCTTGCCTTGGTTCCTTCATAGTTTACCAACCTCTTCCTCACTGTATACTGCCTTGACATTCATTCAAGTTAACCCCTGGTCTACCCTCTAGCCTGTGAATTTCCCTCCCATATTTTTTTTAATTAAAAAAAATCATTTTATTGGGGGCTCCTACAACTCTTATGGTCAATACATATATTACTTGTATGCAGACCACATTTGCACATTTGTTGCCATCATCCTTCTCGAAATAGCCTCCTTTTACTTAGGCCCTCGGTATCAGTATTTCCCCATCTCCCATGCCTCCCACTTTTTCTACCCTGCCCCTGGTAATTCGCCAACTGTGGGTGTAAAGGCCCTTTTGGGACTTTCCGTAATAGTGATCTCAAGCCACATTTGCCTTTTTGCGTTTGACTGTGTTCACGCCGCCTAACCACACCCCCCAGGCTCAGCTTTGTTACCAGGTGCTTTTCCGATTCATCGCTCTTCTGAGCATAGTCTTCTGTTGAGGACACACTTGACTTTAAAGGCTGGCAAATCTAAGGTACTCTCCATTAACGCTTCATTGCAGATACCAAAAGGGGCTTAGACTGGATTCTCTTGGAATTCTGGAATTAGTCTCAGTTCTCTACTTTGAAATGGTAGGTTCAGAATCATGAAGACTTCAGGATTTAGCAATTCACAGTGTGGAAACCTGCATGTCCTTATTAGTTACCCGCGTCGCAGGGCTGTAACATGTATGCCCTTCGTCTTGGATGACCTCCTAGTGGACATGTGGGTAGGATTATATATTTATCTGCTGACCTAGTGACCTGTACCAAGATGTCTAGTGACACACAAGATTTTTGCATGGCTTATAGTACCAGGAGCAGTGGCTCAAGGGTTTGGCTGCTAACTGCAAGGCCAGCAGTTCAAATCAACCGGTGCTTTCACGGGGGAAGATGAGGCTGTCTGGTCCCAAGGAGACCTCCAGTCTCAGAAGTGCTAAGGAACAGTTCTGCTCTGCCCGCCAGCGTCGCTGTGAGTTGTAAGTGGATGGCAGTGGGCATGTGATCGCAGGGCCCCTGGATGGCACACGATTTTAAGTGCTTGATTACTGGCTGAAAAGGTCGTGCAAACCCGCCCTGGGATGCTTCGGAAGACAGATCTGGTAAGCTGCTTCTAAACATCACTGCCTCTGCTGCATGAAGTTGCCATCAGTCAGACACTAATGATAAATCCGCAAACCAAGCCCTCTGCCGTCAAATTCTGACTTACAGTGACCCTATATCCGTTCTCCAAGGATGTTCATCTTTTTTTTGGGGGGGAGGAGTTGTTTTTGTGGACATCACTGCCCTGTGGTGGGAATAGGAGGCCCAGCCTTGCTCCTGAAGAGCTGCTGCTGGATTTGAACCGCCAACCCTGTGGGCCGCAGTCCCGCACTCAACCACTTATACCACCAGGACTCAGCCCACAAGGATGTTAATCTTTTTTTATTTTGGGGGTGGGGTGGGGTGGGGGCATCACTGCCCTCAGGTGGTGGGAGTAGGAGGCCCAACCTTTGCTCCGTGGAGCTGGAATCGAACCTCCATCCCAGTGGGCCGCAGTCCCACGCACAACCACTACGCCACTGGGGCTCAGCCTCAAGGATGTTAATCTTGATGGGAGCAGATAAGCTCATTTTTCTTTCTCAGTAGTACAGAGATAACATCTTATTCAGCATATGCCTCAAAGAGAAAGAAGAGGTGGAAAATGAACTGACATCCAACAAGGCTGTGTCTGATCAATTTCCCTCCTGGTTCCTTCCGTGCGTGGACTGATGGGTTTGGGACTGCCAGTCCGGCTGTTAGCAGTCTGGCACGTCCCAGAGAGTGGCCCCACGGCTTCGAATACTAAGGAGAGCCAACATTTAGAGAGCGGTTACTATGTGCTCCCTGCAGCACCTAGCTGCTAACCCAAAGGCTGGCGGTTCAAAGCCATCCAGGGGCTCCATGCGAGAGAGACCTGGTGATGTTGCTTGTGTCACGATCGTGGCCAGGAACTCCCCAGGGCATTTGTCCCCTGGGGATGCTCCTAGTCGGTTGCACAAAAAGTTTAAGCAATCTGCTCAAGGTTTCACAAGCAGAGGCAGGATTTGAACCTGACACTCTGCCCCACTTGCAACCACTGATAAAATTCCTGTGAGGCAGAAGTTCTAAACTCTCAAGGACACAGAGCTCAAGGGTGAAAGAGCATTCACCACAGGAAGGGACAAACAAAATGTATCTTGCTTCTGATAATGTTCCCCCTACTGCAGGGTTGGGTTTGGCAGGAAACGACAAAAGGTTGTGGTGGGGGGACAACTCCTTCTCCCCCTTCGAATAAAACTGCATCCAAAATGCCCATCCGTGAGGAGCCTGGAGCGTGCTGTGCCCTTGTTTCTGCCTTTGTGTAGCCAGGCAACATAAAGCCTCACATGCTAAGAAGATCTCATCATTCGATCTCATCATTTTAGTCACAGCAGGACCCCAATGAGCCTCTTCACTGGAAAAGGGTTCTGGCCTACTGACAAGGCACTCAAGTGTGACACTTTAAATCTGAATTAAAAAGAAAAAAACACAGCAAGAGGTGGTCCTGGGGGAACGGCTTCCTCCAGGGCAGAACTGGCTTGTGTGATTAAAGAATCTAGAAATTAGCATCTGGTGGACCTTTCCCTGATTCTCAACTGCTGCTTGAGGCAGAGTCAGTAACTCTGCATTCCTGAGCCTCATAGAGGGAGTGACAGGACCCGACTTGATGCCCAAGAAACACCTCGCAGGTGCTGAGAAGTGTCTGCCAGTGGCCTTATTTCAGTCTGGGCTCCATGCATGACAAAACCACACGCTACGAAAAAAAAAATTAGTATCTAGGACACATCACTGATTAAAACCTGTATTCAAATTCTAGAAAAGATGCAACATGCAAGTGAAGGAACCACAAAATAGGTGAATTACACTCGTGCTAGTTTACCTTTTTTTGGGGGGCATCACTGCCCTCTGGTGGTGGGAGGAGGAGGCCCAGCCTTGCTGCTGGATTTGAACCTCCAACCCTAGTGGGCCGCAGTCCCGCGCACAGCCACTAGGCCACCGGGGCTCAGCCCGTGTCGGTTTACCTTTTAATGTGGACACATAGATTAGAACATCGTGTTTCGTAAAGTGTGCTGTTGTCAGATGCCATTGAGCGTCCAGCTGTGTGCCCTGTACCCAGCAGCATGGCACACCGCCCGCTCCTGCCCGTCCTCACAACTGCTCGTAGATTGGAGCACATTCTTGCAGCCACTCGGTCAGTCCATCTTGTTGAGGACCCCCTCTCCTTCGCTGTCCCTCTACTTGGTCGAGCATGATGCCCTTCTCCAGGGACTCGTGTCTCCTGACAGGACATTGAAAGTGTCTGAGACCGAGTCTTGCCATCTTTATTTCTAAAGCGCATTCTGGCTGTCCTTCTTCTAAGACAGATGTGTTGGTTCAATCCACGATACTTTGCTAGTATCATAAAGCAGGTGCATCAATTCTTCTTCCATCTTCCTTATTCAGTGTCCACTTGCCACACACATCTGAGGTGACTGAAAAGTACAGGGTCACCAAAATGAAAACCACTGTCAACGAGTGGGGTTGGCCGTAGCAGCAACAGATCGATGAGGAGGCTGATGCAGGACTTGGGCGTGTTTTTTTCTGTTGTTCAGGGTGGCTGAGCATCTGAATCAACTCCATAGCACTTAGCAAAGATAGAGTGCTAGAAATATTGAAAGACTGGAAGATTCTATGGACAAAATATTGAATGATAGCTCCCACGACCACCAGAGGGCAGAGATGCCAAAAAAAAATATTGAACAATACAGGACACATCGAAAGAAGATAGCAAGACTACACAGCCATTGTAACCAAAAAGAACTAGTCAACATTCAACCACTTCAAGAGGCAGTACATGAGCCAGAACCAACGGTCCTGAAGGAAGAAATTCGACCCGTACTGAAAGCATTCGCTACAAACAAGGCTCCTGGGATTAATGAAATACTGATGGAAATGTTTCAACAAGCTGGTGAAACCGTGGAAACATTTACTCATCTATGTCGGGAAGTTTGGACGAGAACTACTTCACCAACTGACTAGAAGATAGACATATTTATGCCCATTCAAAATTACAGAACAGGGGTGTTCAATACGTTGATCATGATCAACCTAACTCTAAGCCTAACCCTACCAATAACCCTAAAATGACCTCTAACCCTAAGTCTAACACCAACCCCAACCCCACCCACACTACATTTGCAATCGACTAGTAGATGGTGATCGACGTATCCAGCACCCCTGTTATAGAACAATATCATTGATATCACATGCAAGTAAAATTTTGCAGAAGATCATCCAGTACTGGTTGGAGCAGTACATTGACAGGGAACTGCCAGAGGTGGAGGCCAGATCCAGGAGAGGACTTGGAGCATGGGCTATCATCATCATGTCAGGCAGATCATGGCTTGTGGGAAGCAGAGAACAGGGAGAGAGCATACAGATGAATCCTTTATTCTCCCATATTAAGAAGCCTGGCAAGCTGGGTTTCTGGGGGTGAAGGGAGGCCTTATGCTTGTGAGTTGGAGATGAGTCCCCACCACATTGTCACGATTGTTCCCCACTGTATCCTCCCATGGTAGTTGGGCTTCGAAGTTGCCTCTTGCAAGCACGTGGCTGATTGTTGTCTAGCCTGCAGCTTGAACTAGAGGAGCAAACATCTAGGCTCTGAGGACATAACACACTATGGATAGTCTTAAGAAGAAAAGTAATCGAGGCACACTACGTTGTACTCACATTGAACCTGTACTTTGATGAAGAGACAGTTGTGCAAACAGAACAAGAGCATTCACATGTTTTAGAATCAGGAAAAGTGTGTATCAAGGTTGCATCTGTTCACTATACTTAATCTATATGCTGAGCAAACAATGAGAGGAAGCTGGATTACATGCAGAAGAATGGAGCAGGATTGCAGGTAGGCTTATTGACAACCTGTGGTATACAGTGACCTTCCTCACTGAAAGTGAGGACTTGAAATCCTTGCTGATGAAGAGTGCAGCCTTCAGTATGGATGACAACTCAGGGAAGCCGAAATCCTCACAAATGGACCAAGAGGTAACATCATAGTAAACTGAGAAAAGATTGAAGTTGTCAGGAATTTCAGGGGTTTTTTTTGGGATCCACACAGTCATAGAAGCAGCAGGCAAGAAATCAAAGAATAGAGCACTGCATTAGGTGAAGCTGCTGCACCAGACCTCTTTAGAACAAAACGGGTGCATAAGCTAATTTGGTGAAGAAAGCTGATGGTGCCCAGCTATTACAAGACATAGCATCTGGGGTCTTAAAGGCTTGAATTTAAACAAGCAGCCATCTAGCAGGGAAGCAACAAAGCCCACATGGAAGAAGCACACCAACCTGTGTGCTCACAAGGTATTGACAGTATGAGGTATCAGAAGACTCAAAACAACTATTTCCATGTGAATGAGAGAGGTCAAAATAGAGACCCAAAGCTCACCTGTAGACAATTGGACTTCCTTTCACAGAAGGACCACTACAAGGAAGTGACAAGTCAGCCACGGTGCAGTATACCATGGACGAAACACAACACTCTTCTAGTTCTTTAATGTTTCCTCCCCCCTCCTGTCATGACCCTAATTTTACCTTACAAATCTGGCTAGACCAGAGCATGTACACTGGTACAGATAAGAGGTCTGGACACATAGAATTCAGGACAGATAAGTTCCCCAGGACCAATAATGAGAGTAGTGATACGATGAGGGTAGTGGAAGGTGGGAGTAGAAGGGGGAGAAAGAGGGAACCAAATACAATGATCAACGTACAACACCTCCCCTACCCCAAGGGAATGAATAGCAGACACACGGGCAAAGGGAGACAGTGGATGGTATAAAATATGAAAATAAGGGGCTGAGCCCCAGTGGTGTAGTGGTTGTGCGCGGGACTGTGGCCCACTGGGACGGAGGTTCAATTCCAGCAGTGGGGCTGGGCCTCCTACACCCACCACCGGAGAGCAGTGATGCTCCCCCAAAAAAATAATAAATGAAAATAAAACTATAAATTATCAAAGGGCTGAGCCCTGGTGGCGTAAGTGGTTGAGTGTGGAACTGCAGCCCACGGCCTTGGCAGTTCAAAGCCAGCGGAGGCTCTCAGGAGTGGCACTGGGTAGTGCCCACGACCACGAGAGGCAGTGATGCCCACAAAAACAATTATCAAGGGTTCATGAGAGTGGGAAGGTACTGGAAGGATTTGGGTGGGGGGAAGAGCTGATACCAAGGGCTCAATAGAAAAATGTTTTGGAAATGATGATGGCAACATATGCATAAATGTGCTTGATACAATCGATGTGTGGATTGTTAGAAGAGCTGTAAGATCCCCAATAAAATGATTTATTTTTTAAAAAGACCTCTTTAGAGTAATGAAAAGTAAGGATGTTACTTCGAGGACTAAGATGTTTCTGTCCCAAGCCATGGTATTTTCAATAGCCTCATATCCGTGTGAAAGTTGGACATTGAATGAGGGCGACAGCAGAAAAATGCATTTGAATAGTGCTGGCGAAGAATACTTCAAGTACCAGAGTACCAAAAGAACCACATCTGTCTTGGGAGAAGTGTGGCCAGAATGCTCCTTCGAGGCAAAGAGGGTGAGACTTAGTTTGAGGAAGCTTGTACAGCTGGTCAGGAGAGACCCGTCCCTGGCGAGGGACATCACGTTGGATAAAGGAGGGGGGCAGCGAAAGACACTTGACACGGCGGACTGGCACGACGGTAGGAACAATTGTGAGGACGACACAGAGCTGGGCAGCGTTGGTTCTCTTGGACATACGGGGTCGCTGGGGGTTCCAACGGACTTGACGGCACCGGCAGCCACCGCAGCTTAGAAGAAAACTCTTGAATGGGTATGTGCGTGCGTACGCGCGCGCGCAACGAAGTCAAGGGGATTCCACACCGTGTGAACACCAGACACGTTGTTGGCTTTTCCCAGCCATCTGCGCTAATGAAAGAATTTGCGGTGCAGAGACCCATCTTCCGCCGGGCCCACAGGGGTTAAAACGCTGGGCTAAAAAAACCCAAAAACAACAACAAAAAAACAAAGCTGGGCTATGGGGGCTGAGCCCCAGTGGCGGTGGCGCAGTGGTTGTGTGCAGGTCTGTGGCCCACTGGGTTGGCGGTTCATATCCAGCAGCAGCTCTCCGGGAGCAAGGCTGGACCTCCTACTCCCACCAGGGGGCAGTGATGCCCCTTCCCCCCCAAAAAACAAAAACCGCTGGGCTATGGCTGAGAGGTCGGTGGTTCCAACCTCCTGATTGCTCCACGGAAGACACATAAATATTACTGCCCTGAAAACCCTATCGGGGTAGTGCTACTCAGTACTGTAAGGAGGCCACGTCAAAACTTGCTCCAGGGCAGCGTTTTGTTTTGTTGTTGTTGTTGTTAACACACTTCTCCTCCCCGCCCCCGCCCCCACCCCGTAGTAGAGTCCGAACTTCGCGCCCCGCCTTAGGCCCCGCCCCCTGGAGGCCCCGCCCACCTGCCCACCCGCCTGCATCTCCCGTGAGCCTCTCCGTCTCCCACGCTCCGACAGGAAGTGCCGTGTGCGCACCCGAGCGGCAATTACAAGACGAATTCGCCCGGGCCGCGGCCCCGGAGGCCGGCCCAGAGGCGGGACTTCCGCCGCCGCCGGGGCGCGTCCGTCGGGAGGCGGAAGCGTCGCGAGGACAAGGAGCGGGTAGAGCGGCGCTCTGGGCCTCGCCTGGCCTACGCTTCTCCGAGCGGTCGCGCATGCCGGAAAGCCGCGATCCCACGGCCCAGGCGGCGCCGGGCGGCCCCCGGTCTCCGGTAAGTCGCAGCGTGTCCGGCCGCGGCGCCTGGCGAGGGAGCGGGCTGGCCCTGCTCCCCGCCCGCTGCCGTTCTGGGAGGGCAGGGTCTCCCCGTGGGCCTCGCCTCCTGGGCCGCCGCCCCGCCCGGCCGCTCGCCCGTCCCCGCCGCCCCGCCGCTTCAGTAGTCCGGACGGCCTCGGGGTTCCCTGCCCCCGGGCCCCGCCGCGGCTCCCCGCCCGCCTCCCCGCTCTCCAGCCCAATCGGCCCTTCTCTCGGGCTCTTGGTTCGTGCGGGCTTTTTCAAAGGGCGCTTCTGTTCCGTTATGATGGGCTCCCAGTGCGATGGGCTGAACGAGACCGTTATCGTCCCGCGGGCTTCTGTGTTCTTCCACGCCAGGAACAGTGTGTTTTGCTCTTCCGACCTCACTAAGTGGTAGGAGAGGGAGAGAGAGAACGACAGCCGGAGCTCCCAGACAGCTTCCCCTCTGTAAAACCCAGTAAGGGAGCCCCGCTGGCGTCGTGGCTGTGCGCGGGACTGCGGCCCACGGGGACGGAGGTTCAAGTCCAGCAGTGGGGCTGGGCCGCCTCCTCCCACCACCGAGAGCGGTGATGCCCCCCCGAAAAACAAAAAAAGCCAGTAAGTGAGATAACCGGTCTCCGGCATCTTGCTCCGCCATGGGTGCCTGCTGTACTGGGAAGGGCTGTTGTGTTGCTGAGGGCTTCCCACCCACTCCAGGGCGGCCCCCGGAGGGACAGCAGATGGGAACACTACGGGTCGAGGCCCTGCCTCACAATTACGTTTCAGCCAGTTGTTGCTACCGCTATGTCAGCAGGATGCCTTCTCTCTTTTCACCCCTGTGAAGCCGCCAGGGACCCAGCCTGCATAGTCTCATCATCCCCCGGGAACTTTTCCCTGTTTGGGATCTGGCCAGATCCTTTGCATCGGTCAGTTTCCAGTGTCAGGAACTACGTTCCCACCGGCGGGTGCAGGGCCTCCGAGAAAAACGACGCCACAGCTTCTAAATAGCACACACAAAAAAGCCGGCTACAGCACCCATGTAAACGGTTTTGGGTTTTGTTCAATGAATGAGGAGGTACCATGCCCCAAGCAAACCAACCACCGTTAAGTCAATTCTGAATCAGAGCCACCGTGAAGGGCAAAGTAGAAAGACGCCGTGAAAATCTGCACCCTGGCAAGGAGACTCATCTTTCTACTCCCGGAGCAGCTGGTGGGTTTGAACCCTGACCTTTGTATGAGCCGCCCATTTGTAACCCACTAGGGCCTTCATAATCAGGCACTGTCCCCAAACCAAACTCATTGTCCTGGGCTTGATGCCGACTCACACCACCTCCTCACAGGCAAGGTAGAATGACCCCTGGGGGTTTCCAGGACTGCAACTCCAAGAGTTGAAAGCTCCGTCTCTCTTCCAGCAGAGCTGCTGATGGTCTGGAACTGCCGACCTTGCAGCGGGCAGCCACCCTCATGACCACTCAGCCCCCCCACCGGCGCCTACCAGAAGCACTTCCAAGGGGTGGTTTTCCTTTCAGCACTGGGAGCAGCCCACCAAGCCGGTGGATATGCGTGTTAATACTTAGTCGCCATAACTTAATAATGTATCTAGTAAAGATGGCACTGCTGCTGGTTAACAACCACAGCTACGAGAATAAGCATGCTCGGGTGTTATTTGTCAATGTGCTTTTGAAACGTGCAGGCAGACGTTTTTTGTTTTGTTTTGTTTTGTTTTTTTTAAGTTTTTTAGGCATCACTGCCCTCTGGTGGTGGGAGTAGGAGGCCCAGCCTTTGCTCCTGTGAGCTGGAATTGAACCTCCATCCCAGTGGGCCGCAGTCCCGCGCACAACCACTACGCCACCGGGGCTCAGCCCCAGACCTTGTTTTATCACAGGTGCCATGTTTTACTACCAGTTGAAGGTCTGCAGCAGACCTGTATGGAACAAGGTGTTGGTGCCATTTTCCAATGCCTTGTGCTCACTTCATTTCTCTGTATGGCATTTCAGTAATTGTCACCTTATTCCAAACTGTTTCCTAATGCTCCTATGCTCCTAATAGTGTAGACGTGCTTCTAGAAACAGTGGGAAATGAAAAAAAATCATGTGGCTCACTTTGTTACACTATGACTTTTATCATGCCATAAAAGTATAGTGTATTTTATACGTGTGCGCAATTCTTGTTACAGGTAATTCTCCAGTGTTGACCAGTTGCTACTGAAGGTAATTGAAGCAGGAAATAAGATGGCAACCAATGCTTCAGGACAAGGTAATTTCTTTGATGGGTAAGACTCCGTATGTTAAGCCTGTTTGAATAAGGGAGGTTAGCACAGGGCAATAATGCAGACAGAATGAAGAATGTATAACCAAACCACGCTTCACTTGAGGTCAAAGGCAGCATCCTGTCATGTCTGAGCGGCTCAGGCTGCCTCGGGCCGAGTGACAGTGGGACCAGCTTTGGCTTTAAACAACAGAAATTGATGGTCTCGGTTCTGGAGACTAGAGTTCAAATCAAGTTACTGGCTGTGTTGATGCCTTCTGAGGGCATTAAAAAAAACAAAACAGTCTTATTGGCACATGATTTACACGTCAGTAGTTCAGGCATTCAGTCCTACATTTCTGTAGTTCCATCGTTCAAGCATATCAAGAATTATACAATCATTACCATATCAATTTTAGAACAGCCCTCCCCCCAAATTGGTTGAGTTGCCTTTAACATAAGTTGTGCAGTCACAACTTATTCTAGTTCTAGTACACCCTAACCCCCCCTGTCTTCATTTCCCACTCTTGAAACCCCCCTTCCCGCCCTATCACCCGCTCCCTACCTCTCCCTCCCCTGTCAACCCTCTTATCAGTTGTCGGCACTCTGCATCCACCTCTCTGAGGGTCTTTAGGGAGGAACTCATCCATGGCTTCTCCCTGGTTTTGGTGGCTGCTGGCAATCTGGCATTTCCTAGCTGCTTCTAGTGGTATCTTCACAAAGTTTCTTCTCCCTTCTCCATTTTTGCCTCTCTCTGTTCTCCCCGTTTGTAACCCACTACTCAGATTTGATTAGGATCAATTCCGACCCTGCTTAGGAATGATCTTGTTCATTCTGATAACAAAAGAAAAAGTCAGTTTTCAAACAAAGTCTCTTTCACATGTACAGGGATTAGGACCTATCTTTGGGGTAAGACTATTCCATCCCTAACACATCAGATACATTGTCGTTCTGCAAGTGACCTCGTGTACAATAGAACAAAACTGCCTGGTGGTCTTGGGCCATGCTCAGAATTTTATGTATTGGAGCCCCTTGTTGCAACCTCTCTGTTAATTCAATCTTGTTTAAAGTCTTGCACTGTTTTGCTGAGCCCCTACCAAGCATGATGTCCTTCTCTAGGAACGGGTTCCTTCTGATAACATGCCCAAAGTACATGCGATGAAGTCTCACCATCCTCGCCTCTAAGGAGAATTCTGGCTGTATGTTTTCCAAAACAGATTTGTTCGTTTCTCTGGCAGTCTAAGGTATGCTCAATATTTTCAATATCCAATTCCATAAGTCAAAGACAACAATTCTTCTTTGGTCTGCCTTATTCAGTGTCCAGCTATCAGATGCATATGAAAATTCAAATTCATTGCCATCAGGTTAATTCTGACCTAGAGCAACCTTAGAGGACAGGGGAACCGGGGAGAGCTGCCCCGGGTTTCCAAGACGAAAACTGCACGGGGAAGCCTCCTCTTCCTCTCAGGCACCGAAGGCAACGGAAAACATCAAGGCGTGGCCAGCCACACCTCAGACCTTACAGTGAGTGGACCTCCTTTAACACTGAAACGGAGGTGGGTCTTTTGCAGCAGACTTGCCCCATGCAGTATATCACTTTTCTTTCCTTTTTTTTTTTAAATCATTTAATTTCTTGACTGCTGCTCCCATGGGTCTTGATTCTGGATTTAAGTAAAATGAAAATTCATTATCAATATTATATTAGATATACAGTATCTAATTCAGTATGTTACATTAAACATTTTTGATCCTATAGTTGAATCTGTGCTTTGGAAACCTTAGGTTCCATTGTGACACTTCTCTCACTCTTATACTGGACATCAGAAACCCTTTTTGGAATGTTAATTTTGTCATCAGGAGGGCAGTAAAAAAAAAAATATTGTCATCAGGCAGTATAGTATCTATGGCTTCTTTTTTTTTTTTGACATCACTGCCCTCTGGTGAGTGAAGGGGGCCCAGCCTTGCTCCTGGAGGCTATAGCTTCATTTTTATTTCATCTAAAATTTCTACTTATGTTTCCCCTATTGTAGAGCTTTCTAAAGCATATCAAGTTAAATATGCTGTCTGCTGCCAGGGAGTTCTTATTTAAAATATTTTATTTAAAAATGTAGGGCTGAGCCCCGGTGGCGTAGTGGTTGTGCACGGGACTGCGGCCCACTGGGACAGAGGTTCAATTCCAGCAGTGGGGTTGGGCCTCCTACTCCCACCACCAGAGAGCAGTGATGGCCAAATAAATAAATAAATAAAAATAAAAATGTAAGTTTTACAGGGGCATGGCACGGGAGGTTGGGGGCAATGGAGGGACTCAATGTGCTGATGCATACAAGAACGAAGACGACGATTGTGGTGATATGATGATTGTACAACTCTTCCTGATGTGAATGAACTATTGAATTGTATGATATGTGAATTACTTGCTAACAGAACTCTTGGTAAAAAGTTTAATCTCTGAAAAATACTAGATTCCACTCTATGTAATTTTCTGCTTAAAGATAAGCAAGTCTCTATTTCCTTCCTATAGCAAGTTTGAACTCCATTCTAACCCTGTGTATATTTGATCGATCAACACATATACTACTCATTCTTGGTTCTAATAAAGTTTCTGTTCTTTCACATACAAGAGAGTTACCACTTTTTTTTTAGAATTCTATAATTTTTTGGGGGGTGGGGGGGCGCATCACTGCTCTCCGGTGGTGGGAGTAGGAGGCCCAGCCCCACTGCTGGAATTGAACCCTCCGTCCCAGTGGGCCACAGTCCCGCGCACAACCACTACGCCACCAGGGCTCACTTGTATAATTTTTTTTAATCATTTTATTGGGGACTCCTACAACTTTTTTTGTGTGTGTGTGGGCATCACTGCCTCTGGTGGTTGTGGGCGCTTCCCAGCCGCCACTGGATTTGAACCGCCAAGCAAGCGGGCTGCAATTCTGCACTCAACCACTTACGCCACTGGGGCTCAGCCCGACTCCTACAACTCTTATCACAATCCATACATCCATCCATTGTGTCAAGCACATTGGTACATTTGTTGCCATCGTTTTTACAACATTTGAACCTTTGATCATTTTAAATTATTGTTGTTTTTCATGTCTTATATAGACTGATGTCTCCCTTCACCCACTTTTCTGTTGTCCATCCCCCTGGGAGGGGGTTATATATAGATCATTAAGATTGGTTCCTCTTTTTTTTAAATAATTTTATTGAGGGCTCTTAACAGCTATTATAACATTCAATGCGTCATCTGTATCAAGCACATTTGCACACATGTCACATTCATTTCCAAACATTTTCCACTTGAGCCCTTGGTATAAGCTCCTCTTTCCCTTCCTACCCCCCCCTTTTTTTTTAAATGAATCATTTTATTGGGTACTCATATACCTACCCTCACGATCCATACATACATCAGTTGTATGCAGACCTCATTTGCACACTCGTTGCCATCATCACTCTCAAAGCATCCTCCCTCCACTTAAGCCCCCAGTTCCAGCTCCCCATATTTCCCTTCCTTCCCCCCCCATGAGATACCACTTTAAGGGAGGTTTAGAAATCAAAGGGGTTGCTCTGGGATGTGCAGGCTTGGACGTGTATTGAGGCATGTGATTATAAGATACATTTTATTAAAAAAGATGCATTGTCCATTATAAAGGTGGTTCCTTGACAATCAGAAGTGTATAGAGGAGACTTGGGCAGCTGCAAGCTTAGTGGACTCCACCTCTTCCACTTAAATGTTAGACCCTAAAAAAAAAACCAGTAAATATAGACTATTCCTGGGTTTTCTTGTTGTGAACGAAGCTAGCTTGTTATCAGGGCACGTAAGGAAGGATGCTGAGTCACAGAGAAACACAGACGGCAAGGACATGTTCCATGTGTCCATTTAGAGCAGGGGTTCTCCACCTTCCTTGTGCCCCAGCCCTTTCACACAGTTCCTCATGTGTGGTGACTTCCCAACCATCAAATTATTTTCGTTGCTACTTCATCAGTCATTTTGCTGCTGTTATGAATCAGACGACTCCTTTGAAGGGTCGTTGGACCTCCAGAGGGAAAGCAACCCACAGGTTGAGAACAGCCGCTCTAGAATCAGGAGGAAGACGGTGGGGGCGAGTAGGCATTGTGCACGCCTTTGCGTATTTCTGTATTCATCACTAGCTTGCTGTGTTCAGTTTTCAGAGTTAGTGACTCACGACACTAAAATGCAGGGGAAATTGTACTGAATCAATTAGACTTCCTTATTTTTTTTTAATTTTTAGATTTTTTTCAAGATTTTATTGGGGGCTCTTACAACTCTCATAATATTCAATACATCTTTTATATCAAGCATATTAGTACACATGTTGTCATATTCATTTCCAGATATTTTCCACTTGAGCCCTTGGTATAAGCACCTCTTTCCCCACTCCTTTTTTTTATGAATCATTTTATTGGGGGCTCATACAACTCCCCTCACAATCCATACATACCTCAATTGTATGCAGACCACATTTGCACACTCATTGCCATCATCACTCTCAAAGCATCCTCCCCCCTAGACTTCCTTATGCAGTATCATTGCTCTATCCATGAAGGGCAAAAGAGAGAACTTACCTTACGAAAAGGTGCATTTTACAAGAAAGTACATAGAGGCGATATAAGCTGCTGTTTATACAACGCTTGGTCTTAGCCAAATGGCCGAGAAGATTGAGCAGCTGTTTATAAACCATTAACGTTGTTTAAAATCTCTCGATAAAATAAAGGCGGGTTGCACTTGGCTCTGAATTGCGTGTGTATTGACCATCCGCCTGTCACCGTGCAGCAGTGGTTGAGGCCTGGCGCATGTTTAGTGGTGGTCAGGCTCTTCAGAGGCTGTGAGATTGTACAGCTGCAGGCTTAGCTTTTTCTTGGCAGGTTTTAAAGGAAAACACCGCTGAGTCTGTTTATTTGTCTTGACCTTTTATTATGGAAAATTTACAAACTATGAAAGCAAACCGAATAGTATAATAAACTTGGGTACACCTTTCACTGCCACTGTTATCCACATTCTGCCATTCTTGATTCATCCATACTTTCATCCATTCCTCTCCACTTGATGATTTTTAAAAACATTCTTAGATAAAGTTTACATGTATCAAAATGCACAGATCTTTTGTTTTCAATCCGTTTTGTTGGCACTTACGCGTGATACAATTAAAATTTTCACACGATAGCAAACCTTTCTGTCTCACTGAAGTCTGTCTTTGCCTCTTGCCTTTCCTGCCTCCCACCCCCAATCCATTGTTCTGTGTGGTTTCTCAATCTTAGTTTCGTCTGTTCTGGAACCTTATACAAATGCAATCATTAAGTATGTTACTGTTCGTGTTCAGCTTCTTGCACCCACTGCAATCCTGTGATTTGGGGCATGTGTCAATAGTTTATTCTTTGAATGCTTCATGATCGGATGACACCACCATTTGTTTAGTGAGTGAGTCTCCTGTCTGTGGACTTTGAGATTGTTGCCCGTTGGGGTTTTCGCACATAAAGCTGCCATGACCATTTGTTCTAAAGTCTTTTTGGAGGCATATTAAACAAAAAAAAATTTTCTTGGAAAGATAGTAGGAATGGTGTGCCTGAGAGTGTGGTTGACTTTACAAGGAAACTGCCACACCCTTAAAAAAGTTTTTTTTTCACACGCCCTCTTCCAAAGCAGCTGTACGACATCACCTTCCCACCTGCCACAGGTGAGGGTTCCGGTGGCTCCACTTTCCGCTGTGTCCGTCTTTCCTCCTTGCCGTTCTGGTGGGTGTGCAGTGACATTGCAGTCTAGTATTGACTTACATTGGTTCTGTGATGGTTATGGTGAGTGTGTTTTTTGTAATGTGATGAAGTGGTTAAGGTAAATGTTCCTTTATGAAGTACATGTCCCAGTCTTTTGTTACTCTCTAGACATTGGGGTCATCTTGAATACTACGTTGTGAGAAACTTCCGGAGAATCTGGACACAAGCCCTTTGTCAGGTGACCAAGCTTGCTGCCCACACGTCATTGCTGATGCGCTGTGAGCTCCTGGGGGTTCCTGAGACTGTCACTTTGTATGGCAATGGAAACAAAGCCCAGACTTCCTCCTGTGGCGCTCGTGCGGGTGGCGGTCCAGTGCAGAACCCCCATCCCACGGGGCTTCTTCAAACATCGTGCTAATGTTTGCTCTCCTTGCCTTTAGAGTGCTGCTCTCCCTCATGCAATATGCCAGTTTTTCTCTGCTGCTTTTCAGAATTGCCTCTTGGTTTTTGCATTACAGACTTGGTATATGTAGGGGTAGGTTTTGCCTTGGGTTTCTGATCTTTGGGGATTATAAATGGATGCCTTTCACCAAATTTGGAAAAGTTTTGTCTGTTATTACTAAAAATATCTTTTAAAAAAAATAATTTTATTGGGGGCTCTTAATGCTACTACAACATTCAGTACATCATTTGTATCAAGCACATTTGCACACATGCTGCCACATACATTTCCAAACATTTTCCACTTGAGCCCTTGGTACAAGATCCTCTAAAAAAAAAAAACTCCTCTTTCCCCCCCCCCCCTTTTTTTTTAATGAATCATTTTATTGAGGGTAAAATATCTTTTTGACCTTGCTTTTCCTCTTCTAATGTGAAGTTTAACAATGGTTCTGCAATTTCAAATATGCTAGCAATTCTATGCAGTGGATGTTTTATTTCCATTATTGTACTTTTTTTGGGGGGGGAGGCATCACTGTCCTCTGGTGGTGGGAGTAGGAGGCCCAGCCTTTGCTCCTGTGGAGCCGCTGCTGGAATTGAACCTCCATCCCAGTGGGCCGCAGTCCCGCGCACAACCACTATGCTACCGGGGCTCAGCCCCATTATTGTACTTTTTTAAAGTTCTGGGCTTTCAGTTTAATTCTTTCCCAAGTTTCCTTTTTTCTTTTCAGATACTCCATTTATTTGTTATACCAGTTTATTTTTATTAAGTCCGTGAACGTATTCATAATAACTGATTCACATCCTTGTCAGCTGATTGCACCATCTAGGCCATTTTGAGACCTATATCTGTTCATTGCCCTTTTGTTGAGTATGGTTCACATTTTGCTCATTCTCAATATATTGATTTTTTGGGCTGAGCCCCGGTGGTGTACGGTTGTGCGCAGGCCCACTGGGACGGAGGTTCAATTCCAGCAGTGGGGCTGGGCCTTCGACTCCCACCACCGGAGAGCAGTGATGCCATATATATATATATATATATATAAAATTATTTAGAACATTATTAATAACATTTTAGAAACTGTGGCTTCTGTTGTATTTCTCTGAAATGTGTTTTTGCTGTAGCAGACAGCTGTTGAAATCGCTGCTTAGTTTTCACCGTGCAACTGCTGCTTTTTGTCTGAGTTCCCTGGAGTCCTCCCCCCATATATGTAGTGTAGCAGTGAGTCAAAAAACATTGGGTGGATCTTACAAGGGGCCTTTATGAAGTTTGTGGGAAAAGTCCATTATCTTTTCAGTCCTGTTTTCCCATGAGCTTTTTGCTTTTCTAACTCTTTGATTGGGAGCTCATGCAGCTGTCATACCATTCCATAGTTCAGTCCCATCAAGCAGTTGTGCAGTTGCCACCACATCATTTTTCCATGGAATGTGAAGCTTCCTCATGTACGCATGTTTTAGACTTGACCTTATTTCGATCTTTTCTTCTTGGGTTTCTGCCCTAATTGTCTGGACACTCTGAACACCTCCTCTCAAGTTATAAAGCTATTCAAAGACCTCAAGTCTTACCAGTTATGGTTGCTGCCTGATTTTGGTCAATCTCCCTTATCTTTAAATAGTGATTTAAAGAATATTTTGGGGCAGAGCCCCGGTGGCGTAGTGGTTGTGCGCGGGACTGCGGCCCACTGGGACGGAGGTTCAATTCCAGCAGTGGGGCTGGGCCTCCTACTCCCACCACCGGAGAGCAGTGATGCCCAACCCCCCCCCCCCTCAAAAAAAATTAAAAAACAAAAATTTGGGGAAAAAAAAGAATATTTTGTCCAGGATTTGTAATTCTATTTGAATTAGGGTTAGCCTAAGAAAAACTATTCCTCTATTTCTGGAAGCTAGAAGCTTACAGATTCTGTTTTGTGTACACCTGGTGTTGTTACAATTAACTAAAAAATTGTATGAGTTTTATGGTATAGTACTATTTTTTAAACCTACCCTACCCTTAAAAAACTAATGGTATTATTTTCCTCAGCTCACTGGACCTTCTCTGTTGGACCCATCTTGGGCCAACAACCTTCTCTGTCTTTGAGTTCTTCTCATTACATTGTGGATGTTAGAATTAATATAACTTCAGGCATGATAGAACTTAAGAAAAGTCTGACTTGAAAAGAAAACATGCTACTTAAAATTATACAGTGCAGGGCTGAGCCCCAGTGGCGTAAGTGGTTGAGTGCGGAACTGCGGGCCACGGGCTTAGTGGTTCAAATCCAGCGGCAGCTCTCAGGAGCGGCACTGGATAGCACCCATGACCACCAGAGGCAGTGATGCCCACAAAAAAACAAAACAAAAAAAATTACACAGTCTAAATAAGCTTAAAATCATCCCTTTGTTCTAGTAGTCACAGTAATTAACACATACAGCTGAGCCCGGTCACGTAGTGGTTGTGCATGGGACTGCGGCCCACTGGGATGGAGGTTCAATTCCAGCTCCACAGCAGCAAAGGCTGGGCCTCCTACTCCCACCACCTGAGGGCAGTGATGCCCCCCCCCCCCCAAAAAAAAAGCACCAAAAAACAAAAAAAACACATACAGTTTGCTGGTTTCTTAAAAGTGTTTTGGGGCTGAGCCCCAGTGGCTTAAGTGGTTGAGTGCGGGGCTGCGGCCCGCAGGCTGGGCAGTTCACATCCAGCTGCTCTCAGGAGCAGCACTGGGTAGCTCCCACGACCACCAGAGGGCAGTGATGCCCATAAAAAAGAGGGTTTTTTTCTGTTGTTGTTTTGTTACTTAAGAGTTTGAACAAAATGCAGTCATTTTTAGCGTTGTCTTTGCTCAATGCACAAATTCTCAGGGAAACATCTCTAAGAAGTGAATTGAGATGGACCCTTGGGCTTTTGTTGGTATTTCTCGATGGTTTGGTTGGCATGCGGGAGACATTGCTATTATGAACCAGCAGAGGGAGTCCATATCATGTTCTATAAACCCATGTTTGTACTGCGGTGTTTTTAAAAAGAAACCAAATTTGTAGCCACTGAGCTAATTTGGACTCAGAGGGACTCTGAGAATGAAAATAGCACTGTGACCCGCAGGGATTTCCAAGACGGTGAAGCTGTGCGGAAGCTACCTGCCTTCCTGACAGAGTGCAGGTCCAGACTCCCCAGTGAATGCTCCCCGCGGGCTCGTGCATGCGGCCTCTCAAGTAAGACCCTCTCCCCGGTGCATACAAATCGGTGTAAAAATTAGGGCATGTTTTAAAACCTGGGCTTTTTAATTTTTAATTGAAAAGGCAAAGTGATATGCATGAGGTTTCTGATGTTAGATCAGTCTGTAGACCCCAGGTCGAAAGGAGAGTGAAACAGTGTCAAAGCAGACGATGAAGTTGAGTAACTTGGATAGTCTATGTAGTTAGGAGAGAACTTGGACCCCGGGGGTCTCTCTATTCACACTGGTCTGGGAGGGTTGCAGTGTGAGTGTAACCTCAAAAGCTGCGTGCTAACCTGTACCCTATCTAATGAAAAACTAGTTTCTGAAAAGGGATTATCAGCATGGGATGGACAAGAAATTACTGAAGTTAACTAGCTTAGCTAGCTGGTAGGGAGAGGAGAGGCGAGAGAGAGAGAGAGAGAGAGAGAGAGCTGTGTGATATAGTGTTGTTGTTGTTGTTAGTTGACTCTTAGTGACTTCATGCACACAAAACCAGACACTGCTCAATCCATAGAGTTTTGTTGTTGTTGTTGTTTGGGGGGGGGGGCATCACTTTGCCCTCTGGTGGGAGTAGGAGGCCCAGCTTTGCTCCTGGAGAGCTGCTGCTGGATTTGAACCGCCAGGTTAGTGGGCTGCAGTCCCGCACTCAACCACTGCGCCATTGGGGCTCGGCCCCTCCGTAGAGTGTTTATTAGCTGCTTTTCGTAAGCTTTTCTTCCATCTGGAAGTGCCACAGAGGTCTGTTCAGCATGAGAGCAGCAGGTGAGCCTCCGTGCTAGGCATGAGGGGTGCTGGCTGGAAATAGAACGCACCCCTCCATTGCGGAAGGAAGGCTGGAATTCTGTCAGCGAACTACCAATATGTAGTAACACTAATCGTATGTAATTGTTAAGCTTCTGCCCCGTGGCAGAAAGTGTGCTAGATTTGTTGCTTGGACTTTTCGTGTGGCTGCGGTAGCTGGAGGCATGGAGTAATTTTCCCAATATTAAATCGTAAGTGGTCTGATAAGCTCCCCTTGGCTGACCTCATGTTGAGTCCCTTGTTTGTTTTGGTTTTCCACACTGCCCTTCAATTGTGGGGTGCACTCATTCCTATTCGACCATCCTGAAAGACCAGGACCTGCGGGGCAAAAGGCATACAAGGACAAAAATTGAGGGCTTCGAATAAAGGGATTCTTAACCATCATACCTTTTCCTGCATTTGCTACTCAGTGGAAAACCTTTACAGATGAAGTTAGCCATAAGAAGAAAAGAAAAATCAATGAGGAGGAAAGGTTTATTTAAGAAGGAAATATTGGTGGGAGGAGAAAAGGGGAACCAATCACAATGATTGACATATAACACTCCCCACCCCCCAGGGGGATGAACAACAGAAAAGGGGGTGAAGGGAGACAGTGATCTGTGTAGGACATGAAAGAAATGATTTACAAATTATTAAGGGCTCACGAGGGAGGGAAGGTGGGGGAGGGAGGGGAAAATGAGCCGATACAAAGGGCTCAAGTAGAAAGAAAACATTTTGAAAATGATGGCAATATATGTGCACATGTGCTTGACAATGGATATATGGCTGGATGTGATAAGAGCTGTAAGAGCCACCAATAAAATGATTTTTTTGAAAGAAAATTTTTTATCCTTTAACATCAGTGCATAGGATAATGGCTTATAAGGGTCTTACAAGCTTTTAAGCATATAAAGGTCTTAAAAGCTTTCAAGTGTATAAAGGTTGAGCGAACAAAGCTTACGTAATGAACAGAAACCAGGGCATAGTCTTTGATAATTATTTTCAGTAAATTCCTAAAGGTTAGTAAGTGTTGAATTGCTTTTGATCTTATATCAGATGTATTTACCATTAAATAGATACCTAGGATACTAATTATTGGTACTAATTAATTAATGTTAATTTAATGTAGATTACATATGTATTTTTATACATGTATTATTTGGGGGTGGGGTGACTAAGATTTAGACCTCAGGCCGTCTCAGTTTCTCAGGATAAGGTTTAAACATTTGCCAAAGAACACATTTCATGTCTAGTTCGAGTGCCTAGGCAGAATAATGCCCTTTGAAAGAATTTCAGGAATCCATGAATATGTTGCCTCACTTGGCTGAAGGAACTTTGCACATATGATCAGATTAGGGACGGTGATGGTTAAGGTTGTGTGTCACTTTCACTAAGCCAAAGTGGCTTGGCAGTTAAGCCTGATAGAGCCTGGCAATTAAGTAATGATGCTATCAGCGATCAGCCAATCGCCTATGAAGGGAATTCCCTCAAAGTGTGGGCTACATCCACTGTATATCTGGATGTTCTGGGAAAGTTTGCTTGCTTGCTCTGGATCCTGCATCCACCTTTCATCATCCTACCTGCTGTCCTTGGGATTCCTCTGTCACCAGTGCCACAAGTCAGCAGTTTACCTTCTTACATGCCCAGCTGATCAGGAAGTCTCTGCCGCCAGCAGCTCCGTCAGGAAAAGCCTCCCCTTTGATGCCTGGGCCTTCAGTTTGGGGCTTGCCAGCCTCTACAACTATGTGGACTATTTACTTCAGGGAGTCAATCTCTCTCTCTCTCTCTCTCTCTCTCTCTCTCTCTCTCTCCACACATACACACACTCGCACACACACGATTTAAACAACTGGTGCACAAATTCCCTACCTTTTAATTCTGTTTTTCTTTAAAAATGTTAAAGCCTCCCTGTGTGTGTGTGTGTGTGTCACTGTTTGTGGTTCTCTAGAGAACACAGTTTCAAAGACAAGTGACAGTACTGGAGAGTCCAAGGGGTTAAGGCTGATCACACAAATCCTGTAGCATTGACTGTGATCAGAGAGATGTGCGATTGAATTACGATGAGTAATATGTAGTGTTATGAACCCAGGAATGTAGACGCCTCTGGCCTGGAGCCCCCAGAAAGTAAGGCAGCCCTGTGGGGAACACCCTTGGAAGACTTCTAACCTGCAGAGCTGCAGGGGATATGCGTGCCTTGTTTGTAAAGCATCTGTGGTCATCTGTTAAACCACGTACACTGTGCGAGTCAGCACTCGAGGAGCCAGCCATGAGTCCTTCTTGGACAGCCCGTGGATCCTGACCATGACTTCCCATTTCCACCGCCACGAACCAAAAGTGGGGGGTTCTGAAGCATCAGCTCTGGTGGGAGAAAAGGCCTAACAATCTGTTCCCATAAAAGTTTCAGCCTCATAAATCCCATGGAGCGTTTGACTCTGTCCTGGACAGTCGCTAAGAGCTGGAATCTCACCTTACTACCTAATAACACCAGTCTTCTGAGGACTGCTGCGAGAGCGCTTTGTCAAAGGAAAGGGGACATTGTGTTCTCCCCCTAAGCGACCTTGTTAGGTTTCAGCTCAAGCATCGCTTCTAGATGAACCAGAACCAAAATTCGACCGCCACTGAGGCCATGCCAATTCATAAGACAGAGCAGAACTGCCTCAGTGGGTTTATAAAACTAACAAGTCTTTACTGGGCTCCCTCTGAGTGAGCGGCTGTGGGGTTTTTGCACAGCTGGCCAGGCAGGTAGCAGCCCAGTATGTGACCCTTGTACCAGGTGGGCACCTACTTCTCAGACAAGGCTACATTCCTGCCAGACTTCTGACTGGTGACAGATGTCAGTGTTTGTAGAATAAATGGTCTTCCTTTATTTCATATTACTCATCTTCATAATTTTACATTATTCATCAAGTTAGTCACTCGTGATTCTGGACTTTTTGTGGTTCAACATCATATCAAGAATTGACACATCATCATTATGTCCTTAGAGCTTAATTTAGTGTCTACAGGGAATGAGTACATAATCAATATATGTTGATTTAATATATAACCTAAAACACCTTAAGCTAATAGTACTGTAGCGACTATGTTAATACCTTTTTTTTTTTTTTGGCATCACTGCTCACTGGTGGTGGGAGCAGCCCCACTGCTGGAATTGAACCTCCGTCCCAGTGGGCTGCAGTCCCGCGCACAACCACTACGCCACCGGGGCTCAGTCCTGTAAATACCTTTTTTTAAAAAGTCTGTTAGGAAAGCAGTATAACAACTGGATTATTCATAACCACACTAATCAAACCGTAGTTATTATTCTTTAGCTTTCGGTTTTTGTTTTTCAATGAAAAGAATTCCTATTAGTCTTTGTTTTAGGTGTGGTACAACTGTTTGGACAAAGTGACTAACAGCTTGTAGGTTTGAATATAATTTGATATAATGCTGGTTCCCTGAAAGTGTTTCAGTGACAAAAGAACTGTGTGGGAGTCAAATATTTCTATGAATGAGTAGGAGTGCTGGAATGTGAATGTATAAGATTGTGAATTGAGATAAGACCAGAGTTCTAAATGGAAATATTTTTAGATCATACTGTTTTTTTCTAAGATTATTTTATTAGGAAAAAGACTAGTTGTAAAAGGATATTAAGTGGTTCTTGTGGTACATGAGGTAAGATATAAAACACCTTTAAAACTCATACACTGGGCTGAGCCCCGGTGGCCTAGTGGTTGTGCGCAGGACTGTGGCCCACTGGGACGGAGGTTCAATTCCAGCAGTGGGGCTGGGCCTCCTACTCCCACCGCCGGAGAGCAGTGATGCCCCTCCCCCCCTCCCCCCCCCAAAAAAAAGTACACACTTCTGAAAATAAAGGCACATTACATTATGGTAAGAAACTATATAGAGTTAAGCTTCATTCAGGTAGGTGAGTATAAAATACAGATTAGCAGTTGCTGACTGTGACCCATGAGGGTGTTTCACAGAGTTTGTAGAAGAGAAAGATAATGAACTGTTTTGGCTCTGAAGCTCCCGCATATTAATGACCTCCTCTCTGACACAGCGGTAAGTTTAGGAGTTGCCGAGCCAAGTGTGGGGGTTGGTAGTGTGCCGCCAAGGACCCCCGGCCCTCACTGAGAGCTCTGCGCTGTTCTTGGCTACGGTGAGGGGCGCACAGCAACATCAGCCAGGAGGCAGCCGCGTGGAGGGAGCCGGTCTGGGGAGTTCCACTTAGGGAGCCAGCTGCCCTCGCCAGTGCACTTTTGGACAGCACGAATTTTTTTGGCAGCAAGGGGTGGCAGTCATTATCTGTGCGTCCACTTGTCCAGAACTTGTTGCGACTCAGTCAATCAGCGGCGGCCGGCTGCTTCGCTGCCTCTCTGGAGCGTTACCTTGTGACTCAAACCCCCACCTTCATTCCCATTGTTAGACATCTTGTGTGGTTCAGACACTCAGATCAGATGCGACTTCCATGGGTGTGGGAACCAGCTTGAGAGCTAAGGACCTTGAAGTCATCCAGTCCGTTCATGCCAAAATTTTTTCAGTTTGCATTCTGTCTTGAAGTAATGTCTTTGCTCTGCCCCACTGCCTAGCTCTGATCCTTGGCTTTCTGATTTCTACCCCGGAGCCTGGTCTCCCGTTACCAGTAGCAGATGTTCTACCTGATGCGTCGAATTGATGGTGCCCTGCCCCTTTCCAAACTCCATTCGTCCGCTTCAATGCCTGTTGGAGCAAACTGAAGGTGCCGTGTGTCATACAAGGCTCTAATTATCTGGCTCCTTCCTTTTCCGTTCCTTCATTCACTACTGTAGCACATGTAATTTGTGCTGGAGTCATTGGATGTAATTGCCAATTCCCACTCAATTCTGTTTCATACTTCTTTTGTTCTTAGTTCTTTAATACATAAAGGGATTTGGGGCATGGAGAGAAATACTCATTCCTGTTTTTAACTTAATTAACACTCAATTTATTAAACCCATGTAATAAAGTAAGGCTGTCAAGCAAAGTTTCCGGCATGAGGCATTTTGTTCAGTTTGCTTTCCGTGCTCTGAGATCACCACCCCGGAGCCCGCTCCCCCGCGCAGCAGCCCGTGGACGACAGGAGGCTGCGTGGGGTCCTGCGCCGCCTCCAGCTGTGGCTCCCTGCGAGCCAGCCCCTTGCTGTCACCGCGTGTCAGTGCACCCCGTGCGGTGCGGCCTCCTCTTCACCAAGCCGGATGTCCTTTCCAGGAATGGCTCTTCCCTCGGCATGAAGTCTCGCTGTCCTCTCCCGCAGAACATTGTGGCAGTCCTTGTCCCCAGTCAGGCCACCGTCCTGTCAATCTTCTCCTTCTTAGGTTGCAATAGTATTTCTATTCCTTTCTAAGGATGATGGTAATTTTACCCCCACCAAAATAAAACAAATTCAGATGAACCTTGGCTTCAGGTTGAGGGATTTGATTCTTGCTAAAAACATAGATTTTGGGGGGTGGGGGGTGGGCCATCACTGCCTCTGGTGGTCGTGGGCGCTACCCAGTGCTGCTCCTGAGCGCCTCCGCTGGATTTGGCCGCCAAGCCCGCGGGCCACAGTCCCGCACTCCACCACTTACGCCACCGGGGCTCAGCACCATAGATTTTTTTTAAAAATGTTTTTAAAGATGACTTAAAATGTTGGTGTGTGGTGGGATGAGGCCTTTCAGTAATTAAATTTTACCTGTTCTTAGATTATGAATAAAGTAGAAAGACAAATCTGTTTTAGTTTATAGATTTTTAGTTGTTTGTTTTAAGTTTTTCTGAATAGATTCTTTATTTTTCATGTATACAATGTTCTGTAAACCCACAATTCTGGCAGTATTATTGTCTGGAATAGTGGAAGCTTTGTCTCCCGAGGAGCCAAGAATCACATCTGTACAGTTAACTCTCTCTAGGACTTTGGGTTGGTTCATCAAGTTAGAGCTCTCAATTTCTCCTTACAGAGACATGTATCTGACCATGGCTGCTCAGCAGCTCCTGGCTCGCCTGTTAAACGGCCTGAAATGTGTGAAGGCCTGTGCTGACCTGATGTTCTTGTTCTGGGTACGTGACCTGCTTTTCCGGAGACGGTCTGGCTTATTTGCAGTTCTCTGCAGCTACCTCTCTGTACTTAGCATTGAAACAGAAAGTACACAGCTATCCCTTGCAAACAGATATATAGGGAACTTTATAAACTTTCACAGAGAAAAATGGAATTAAAAGATAAAAATATAGACTTACTTTCTCATAGAAGCTCCATCAAGGTCAAGATACTTTTGTAAGTGATGATATGAGCCACTTATTTCACCGAGAGAACACTAAGGGTCCTGGTAGGACTGACAACATGCCAACTCAGTCTTTTTTACAGTATTAGCTGAAGAACAATGAGTGTTAAAAAAAATTAAGTAGGCTGAGCCCCGGTGGCACAGTGGTTGTGTGCGGGACTGTGGCCCACTGGGTTGGCGGTTCATATCCAGCAGCAGCTCTCCAGGAGCAAGGCTGGGCCTCCCACTCCCACCAGAGAGCAGTGATGCCCCCCCCCCCCAAAAAAAAAAATTAAGTGTAGGAAACAAAAAGAAGTCAGAGGGAGCCAAATCAGGACTGCAAGATGGGTGGGGCCTACTGATTCTGCACCCCACCCCGAGGGTTTGCCCCATTTAATGAGAGCCCTGAGTGGGGACCCGGCCTCGGGTGGGTGGAGTCAGCCAGGGCGAAGCTTTCCTGGGGACCTTTCTCCTCAGACTTGGCTCATTTGCTCACAGCATTCTCCAGATAAGGAGATGCCACTGTTGTCTGCTCCTCTCGAGCTCCTCCCAGGATTGCCGCCTCTCCTCCTGCTTTGACAGAGCCCCCACCTCCGCCGTTGCTTTGGCGGCGCCTTGTCTTGAGGATCAGGCTGGGGAAACCAGGCTCCAGCCCCTGTTATGCAGGGCTCCAGAGAGCACTTCAGTGCTAGCACCAGCCTATTTGCTAGCCTGCTCAGACATTGTTCTTTTGACCCCTTTGTATTTCTCTTTTTTATTATTAATCATTTTGGGGGGGGGACTCAGAAATCTCCTAGCAATCCATTATTCAATTGTATTAAAATTGTATTAAGTACACTTATACATATGATGCCATCACATTTCTAAAACATTTCTTTCTACTTGAGCCTTAGTATCAGCTCCTCAAACTATCTTTTAAGTACTTAAAAACTTTTCCTATTGTTTTTTATTATAAATGAATGGCTTTCCACAGACCCAATTTTTTCCATTTAGCAATAATTACTATGTTCCAAAAAATGTTCCCATCATGCTTGGCTATGTTCGAGTGGGTTCTTTTTATCCATGTAGCGCCGCCCTTGTCACACAGGATACTGGGGCCCCCAGCGCTCGCGTCCCTGGTAGTGGAGGGTGGTATTGGAGACCAAACAAGAAGAAGGCATTGTTTGTTGTTAACCACTGCGATGACAGAGTAAAGCACAAGTCTCTAGCCGTGTCCAATTGAATGTGGAAATCACTAAGTCTCTTTCTGTATCATCCTTTCTCTTCATCATGAGGGTTTCATTGGCCACTAAGTGCCTCTTGACATTTGTGTACATGGAATTTCTCTGCCAGGAATGACCCTACTGTCCCTACCAGTTAGATTGCTTTGTAAACTTTTATCAGTACAATGACAGTAGAGGATATTTTTTTTGGGGGGGGTGGGGCATCACTGCTCCGGTGGTGGGAGTAGGAGGCCCAGCCCCACTGCTGGAATTGAACCTCCGTCCCAGTGGGCCGCAGTCCTGCGCACAACCACTACGCCACCGGGGCTCAGCCCCAACAGTAGAGGATATTATTAGCTATATATTTTATTGTGTTTGGGGTGAAAAATTTTAAAAATTACACAAATTGTTCAGGGACATTGGTTACATTTTTCACATTCTCATTAATTCCTGTATGGATGTCTTCCAGTTATTTGTTTTCCCTGTCTCTTTATCCTTTTATCTTTGCTTTAGATTAATTGTTGCTCAGTTGGCCTATAAGAAGTACACAGTACTTGCTAGTAAGAGTCCTTATTTTCTGACCCAATCTGTTATTTAGAGAAAAAGTGGTCTCCAGGTAGTTTGGATTTAAGTCTTATGAACTAGTGTTTAAGTCCAGACTGTTTAAGAATTCTGTTCCACAGCCCCTTCTATGAAGCTCCGTCTCTGAATGAATGCTCTCGCTTGTGAGGCCTGCCTTGCCCTCATCCCCCAGCAGAAAAGGACATGCGCGTGCTCACACACACATCCCCCTTCACAATCAGTCTAGCAGGCAGACTCCTTCGGGAGGGGACTCTTGAACACTTGCACTTACTAGAGGGTGCCTGATAGTGAGAATCTGCCTTGCTAGGAGAGCACGGTCCCCTTTCTTCATTCTCTCGTAGCCCGAGTCAACGATCCCCATGATTCAACCCCCTCCCCAGCTTCTTTCTTCCCCCCCACCCCCTTAGTTGTTCTCCAGTTCTCTAACCCTTCTCTGTTCGCTTCTAGAGCAGCCAAAGCGGGCATTGTCACCCGGACGCCCTGGGCCCTGGGATGATCCAGGGTGGGGCGCTGCACAAACACACACCTGCACTAGATCCGGGCTTATAGTACACAAGGTTTTCATCGCTGGGGAAGGCTGAACTTTTGTCTTTTTTTTTTTTTTTTCTTTTTCCTGAAAGGGAACAGGAGTCTAAATAAGTCTGGAAAACTTTGTTCTAGAGCAGCAAACTCCATTGTCATTGGGGGATTCTGACTCCTGGGGACCTTGTGGAACAGCGGAACTGCACCTCCAGGGGCTTCTAAGGCTGTGATCTCCAGGTGCAGGGAACCACCTCTCTCCCGGAGAAAGGGCTGGTGGGTTTGGTGGGTTAGTAACAGAGCAATTCACCACCGTGCTGCCACTGCCCGCCAAGGAAGAAAAGCTCAGGTGCCTGCAAGAAGCACCCTTAAGGGAAGTGTGAGCCGCTGGGCTGGGGAGTGCTCTCCTCAGAGTACACTAGAGACCTGGGCATCTGGCGTGCAGTCTGCCAGCGTTGACGTGCTGGATGGTCCTCCTAGTCCGTGGTTTGGCAGCCTCTGCCCCACATCTGAGGCAGGAGGAGGGTCCTGCTTCCACTCAGTGGTGAACACTGGATGAAGGCACATCCTTGGGAGCCTGTATGGTTTGCATTTTTTAAAACGCCTCATCATTGCTTTCTTGTCAGTTGCAATTCTCTGTTCCTTGGAAGACTGTAATTTTGGAATGGAAGCTATTGGCCAAAAGAAACACACACACATACATTTTAATTAAAGCATATCTAATGCTTGAAAGAAGCATTTCCTTAGAGGCTTAAAATTGAGATCAAAGAAAATCTGCCTTCCCCAGGATCGGCTAGAGATTGGTCCCTTCAATATTTAGGGCTCCAGAGTTTTTGTTGTTTTAAAGAAAAAAACTGACAGACAAATGCTTTATAGCGTGGATCTTGGTGATTAAAAGCCGTTAGAACTCGGCCTTGCAAGTCCCCAGTGTTATGCTGAACTTTTGCTCTGCCCTGAAAGTCGCGCGGAAGTCCGTCTCGGGGACTATGCTTTCTGCTAGTGAGCTCACTATCATGTTAGAGTCCAAAGCTGCGCTCCAATGAATCCCGACTCACAGGGGCCCTTCCTAGGGGTCTAAGAAGGTATATCTTTATTGGAACACACAGTGCCAAATTCCTCCCCTGGAACTCGGGGAGTGGACCAGTGTCCTTGCAGGTAGCCAGCAGTCGAACCCCAAGCCCCCCATGCTCCCAGGACACCCATGGTCTGTTAGAAAATAAAAATGTTGCTTTCTGCGTTATAAATGACGTAGGCTTATAAAAAAGCTCCAAGATGTTTCTCATTTATCTTTCTGTTCTTTTCTCTTTTAGGTTTTCAAAATAAAAATAGAGTTGCAATCTTAGCTGAACTGGACAAAGAAAAAAGAAAATTACTCATGCAGAACCAATCGTCAACAAATCATCCTGGAGCTAGGTATTGGCTCATGTACTGTTTTAGGCATATTGTTCATAAACATAAGGCGCCCTGGTGGCGCCCCGTAGATGATGCATGGGCCGCTAACAGCAGGCAGCTGTCGGAGCTTTACCAGCCACTCCCTGAGGGGGAGAAGGACGAGACTCCTGCTCCCAGCAAGAGGTGCCGCCTCGGGAACCCACGGGGCACCTCGACCCCGTGCTCCAGGTTGACTGCGGGTCTCAATCCTCTTGACTGAGTTTGTTTGTTACTTTAGAAAGGTCTTTATTGTATTCAGTCTCTCCTGCCCTAGTTAACGCTCCTCCAGATCTACTCTCTGTTCTCCCACTCCCCTCTCTCCTAGCACTCCAGCAGACGATTGGTCAAATGTCATTGCCCAGAATTGTGCTAGCTCTTGCCTAAGGCAGAAACTAGTATGGAGATGAGTGTTGTCTCCTATCAGAGCTCACCCCTTGGGCTAGGGACTGGGAATGAGCCTGGCCAGACTGAGCTAAGTTTAGGTTTTATTAGCAAGGAAGAAATGCAATAGCCATTGTGACCAACCCTGCCTACCTGAGCCACTGGTCTTTCAGAACCCTTGTGTGGCACTTCTGATCCCAGCCTTCTGCCACTTAGAAGTCTTTGGGGTACCTGTTACTGTTGAGTTAGCTCTGTACTTCTTAACGTCGTTCCCAGGCTCTTCGTATGTGACCACCGCCTTCCTCTCTAGCCTCCTTTTCTTGCCAGCCCCCTTCACCTGTTGGCTCAACTCATGTCGACACGCATACGAGTCGTAGGTTGTTGTGATCCATAATGATTTCATGGACTGGCTTTTGACTGGAAATTTCTTGTCAAGCCTTCCTTCCTCCTCGGCTGTCGTCTGAAGGGGCTGTGCCATGTCGGAGAACACACAGTCCTGGAGAGTTGGATGGTGGCTGGCTGCACTTGAGCCCAGCCCTGTGAACCTCTTAATTTTCTCTGGCCCCAAGTGATCCCTATACGTTCCCTGATTCTCTTGTACATCACAGCTCCTCCTAATTGCTTGTCTGTGAGCTCGGCCTTACAGGATTTTATACCTCTCATATATTAGCACGCAACTAGCCAGAAGGCTGATGCTTTGACCCCTCCCAAAGGCCCGGCCAATTGTTTATGAAAGGCCCCAGCCTTGAAGACCTGGGGGCACAGCTCTGGGCTGACACCGCCTCTCTCCCTCGGTGGCGGCGGAGCCCACAGGACCAGCTCGAGTGAGCTGGTGGGCTTGGGCTTCGCACAGAGCCGCGCTCCTCGTAGCCGCTCTGCAGTCTGGTACGCGAGTGAGTGCCTCGAAGTTGGCGGTTTCTTCATAATGATTCCACCTATGGGAAACGTGAGATTTTCATTATTAGTAAAACAAAATATAGTGTTGCTGTTTATAAGTGGCATGTACGTCTGGGTGCACAGGTTTAAAAAACTATTAATATGGTTCATTGTAGGCTGTAGCTTTGCAAATCTGCTTGGAAATATAGGAATGATAAATTATGAGTAAAAATATAACTTGCCAGGAGCCTAGGTAGAAGGATGATGTTTCGAGAATGATGATGGCAACAAATATGCAAATATGGTCTGCATACAATTAATGAATGTATTGATCATGATAGTTGTATGAGCCCCAACAAAATGATTTATAAAATACGTGTGTATACATGTGTGTGTATACGTATAAAACTCGAACTTCCAGAAAGTAGCATCAGCTTTCATCATGCATATTGTGTAGAGCATAGTTTTCCCAAGTGGGCGCCACCGCCCCCCAGTGGTGTGTGGAATGATCTAAGGGCGTTGTAAGATCAGATTAACTACACTTTATCCTGGATTCTGGGCTGGAGTACAAAAGGTTTTCATTGCTAGGGAGATCATGAGGAATTTTTGGGGGGGGGGGGGGGGGGGGCATCACGGCCCTCTGGTGGTGGGAGTAGGAGGCCCAGCTTTTGCTCCTGTGGAGCCGCTGCTGGAATTGAACCTCCATCCCAGTGGGCCGCAGTCCTGTGCACAACCACTACGCCACCAGAACTCAGCCCGGAATTTTTTTTTTTTAAGAGGACAGTAGACCATCTAAGTTTGGGGACCTCTGGTGTAGAGCATGAAGGGGGGAAGACAAACGACTTATTCTCGTAGTTTGTTTTCCCATCCTTACATAGACTGTGTGATACAAAGTCTTAGCTAGGAAGTACAGAGGGCTGCCTTAAGCCACCAAGTAACCGGGACTCCCGTTTCAGCATTGTGCTGGCGAGGCCATCTCTCAGCAAGGACTTCCGGGACCATGCCGAGCAGCAGCACATCGCCGCCCAACAGAAGGCCGCGCTGCAGGTCAGTGCCACTCACGCCTGGACTCCCGGGGCTGAGAGCCAGCAGACGTCTTTCATATTCGAGTGAAGTGATGTCAGTGAAAACGTTCCACTAATCACTGCGGTGGTTTCTGCTGATGCTCAGTCACGCCCGCAGGATTTGCAGGACTGACAGACAGCAGTAAGGAAAGCCTCTTTCATCGTGTTGGCAGGATTGTGGGCATTCTGTGGCTTATCTGCCAAGGGATTGCTTGGCTACAAAAGTGTGTAGGTTATTTGGATGGATAGAGAATCTTAAAATAGACCCGTCTCATTATAGTACATCTTTTAAATTTGTTATGGCATTACTGGTTTTATTGACAGTCTTCCTGGTTTTATTATTGTTGTGTGCATTCCTTTTCTTTTCTTTCTTTGTTTTTTTTTTTTTCTTTTTTGTGGGCATCACTGCCCTGGTGGAAGTAGGAGGCCCAGCCTTGCTTCTGGAGAGCTGCTGCTGGATTTGACCCACCAACGCTGTGGGTCGCAGCGCCGCACACAACCACTGCCCCACCGGGGCTCAGCCCGCATTTCTTTTCTTTATAGTGGGCAGAAGGCAATGTTTAAAGACTTACTCTTAAAAGAGAAACAGAGTTTTACTCTATTGGTTAGGAAAATATATTACCCTTCATAGTATGATGTTGAGTATATTGATTTGAGGTGTGGCCTTGCTTCTGCACCTCAGAATATCAAACTTCGGAGGAGCCTTGCAGGTCATCTCACGGCAGACAGCTGAAGGCCGTCGGTCTGTCCGGGTTTTCTCCTAGTGACCTTCCAACATGCTCTACAGACTAAGTAATCAACTGAAGAGTCTGGGGGACATAGTCGTTATGTGGAAGGCTTCTAACTGCAAGGACAGCAGTTTGAAATCGCTAGAGCTAGAGTCTGGGAAGCTCACCAGGACAGTTCTTCCCCTGCCGTGCCTCAGAGGGTCCCTGAATCCAGATGGACTCCGGAGTAGTGAGTGGTTTCTTGTTATTCTGGAATCAGCTGCCTCTTCTCACCCCCTACCTTCCCACCTAAAAAGCCAGAAGTCAAATTCATTGACATCTAGTCAAGGCTCATTGACATCTAGTCAAGGCCAACCCTATAGGACAGGGCAGAGCTGCCGCGTGCATCTCCGAGATCATCGGTGTGTCCTGGAGCAGGAAGCTCTCCCTTTCTCCCTCTGAGCACGAGGGGTTATGAACTGCTGACCTTTCCGATCACAGCTCGATGCATAACCTCTGCGCCACCAGGGCTCCTTCCTTCCCAGGGTCTGCCCTTCTCTCAGAAACTTCTGCTGTGCTGGTCAGAGACGGGGACTTGGGACCACTCCGAAGAACAAAAGCAGTTTGTCTCTAACTCATTTCTCGCCTGAAGAGAAACACGGAGGAGGTATTGAGGATGGTAAATGAGACTGGGCGACATGTTCATGTGAATTCTTTATTATTGTGCATCTCCGGGGTGTTTGTATGAAATTAGAAGCACGAGAACTGACTCGGGGGCTTCAGGCACTTAGAATAAGTAATTTTAATGCCTTTGTGGAAAAATTGTGTCTCTTTATAGCTTAATGACTTCTTTTGTTTTTACTCGTCCGCAGCATGCGCACGCCCATTCCTCTGGATACTTCATCACTCAAGACTCCGCCTTTGGGAATCTTATTCTTCCGGTCTTACCTCGCCTGGACCCAGAGTGAAGGAACGCTTGCCAGTTCAAAAGCTGCTCTCATCCAGTGCTTCCAAGCTGCGACTGTCAGGATTTTGGCGAACTTGTATATTTTTTGCCTTTTTACAAGAAAGGTCCACGCGAGTAAAGCACAAACGAGGTCGTCTCGGTACGGAGAGCACAGAAGCAGTTTCCTCCGTGGAGGTGGCTGTGCTGCCTGGGACGTCTCGCCCTTCAGTGATGCAGTCTGCTTTTACCCTTCCCTCAGACTGTGCAACTGCCTCCTCCTGTAAGCTCGCCCTCACCCTCCTGTGGGCTCCTAGCCAGTACTTAGCGTTAAAGAAAGGAGGGGCTTTTTAAAGCTTTCCTCATTAAGCCACCTCGCGGATTAATACATGTAGCTATTGAATTCATCTTACAATATTGGGAACTCCTAAGTAGTTCCCCTAGTCTCAATTTTAAGAGAAAGCCCCAGAGAAGACTAAATCACCGATCACTTTTAGATCTCTTTTGTAACCGGATGTCACTATTACCCATGTGACTGACTCCTATTAAAACAATTGTAAGAAATGGGGTGACTGTAAAATCTGTACATGTTTTCTCAGTGTTGCTACTAAGTGATGCACCTGCATGGTCCTATTTTAGTTCATGGCAGACTTACTAGACAGGCCTTTTTATTTACGTATACTTAGTAGGAGTCTGCTAACCACGTTTCTTAACATGAACCATGTCTAGCACGTGACTGGATGCTCACTGAAATGCACAGAGCCTAGATGGTACTCTTACCCTACAGAATTAGAGTCTGATGTAAAATAGTGTTAGAAAACCACAGGTTAGAGAATTGAGTCCCCATACTTGCTGGTGGTAGGACAAAACTGAAATGTAATAATTCCTGTTTCGGTCAATATTTAGCCAAAGGTCACCTCTCTTTTCAGCTTCTTCTCTCCCCTCCTTCCCTAGATATTTGCCAAAACCACACAATCCCTTCCTACCCAAACTAGTTGAAGCAGGTGCGAAAAATCCACCTAGATTCTTCCCTTGAGAACCTGTACTGATTCTCTCCCCTTGGAAGCTGCCCCCAGTGTAATGTTCCCTGTTGCAGCAAGGTGCCCGTGTTTCTGCTGCCAAGGAGCCCGGGCCCTCCAGCGCCCCTCCGTCCTCAGGCAGCATCCTGAGGGCCAGCCTTCTCCTTGTGCTCTCCATTTTCCTTCACTCCCTCGAGATTCTGTCCCTGTGCTCCAGGGCATGGGGCCTGTTCCAAAGCCATGGACTGATGCTAGAGAAAACTTCCTGGATTGTGTCGTTTTTACACTATGGAAACTTCTACCTAAACTGTAACTTTTGTAAATCAGCTTAAGGTTTTTACCCCATGTGCATCTTTCCCAATCTCTTAGCCTTTTATACAGATGCCGTCTAAATCTTGCTTACAAATCCTGACGACTCCGCTCAGCCCCCCAGATAGAGGACACACAGCCCTCGCCCACTCTGTAAAACACGAACTGGGGCCAGAAGATGTCGGAGGCTGGTCCAGCTCTTCTGGATGTCACAGTAGGGAGAAACCACTGGAGGGCACACTTCACTGTACAGCCAGCTGGGTTGCATTAAGTGACACCCGAGAGGCATCATGCCAAGGGGAGGAAGAGCTGCCCCGGGCAAGATCAAGAGCTCCTCATCAAAGAGAAATGGGCACTAAAACACTCGGACTACAGAGGACGATGAAAACGGCAGCAGGGCATTCTAGTCAAAGACCCTGAGATGAAAAGACCCTGGAAGCGACCAGTGCTTCCTCTGACTGTGACTTTAGGTACTGAACTCAACCTCTCTCTATCCGAAAAACAGGAAGAGCAACTCTACTTACCTAGCAAGTCGTCTAGATCAGTAGTTTGCAAATTGTAGGTCTACATCCGCTCGTGGTGTGAGAAACAAAGTTAATTGCTAAGGAGGGGACCAGTGTTTTTTAAAAAGAAGAAAGCAGTAGTAAGGTGGCTGTGTGTCAATTCTTCTGTTTCTACTTGTTTGTCTTTTAGTTACTTTTTAACTTTTGCACTGTGTTCTGTTGGAGAAAAGGATTTGCCATGTTGTCATTCAATAAATACTTGACGAAAGGAGTGAATGAATACCTGACCTCGGCTGTGATAAAATTTCTTGTTTGGCTTGTTTTTACAGTGGTGTGACAAAACAAGTTTGAAAGTCACTGCTAAACAACATAGATGACAGTACTTTGTGAAGTACCTTGTAAATAAGAGTCTCTGAAATAAGTGAATTGACTCAATAATAGAGCAAATTTTGTTCTTTCTCTGAACAATCTAGTAAGTGGGACCTGTTACCTCAGTTCTTTGGTTTACTTTAGCAACAGAACTCCTCTTTTATATGATTTTTAAGACTCACTGAGGCAAGGGATTTGGCAAATTCGAGGGATGGAGTTTCAAGAAATCTATGGGAAAATGGTATTAAAAAAACAATAGAATTTTTCTTTAACCTTTTAAAGCCCCCTCACAGGGTACAGTGAACACAGACTATCAACAAAAGAATTCATTCACGAAATAGCTCCCCGCTACCAGAATCCCATCAGAAAGCACAAGTCCTATTTCAGTGGCATGAAACCCAACCAGTCTCTCCAAATAC